>LS516087.1:28532-39396 GCA_900490845.1 Pristionchus japonicus | reverse complement strand
TTCCAGATTTTTCTGTGGAACTACAAGACTGTTCTGGGTCTTGAAAAAATAGCGAGAGCTTCAAATAGTTACCAGGAGCTTTCTCGATTTTTTCTGAGTGTGTGCAAGGCTGTTCAGGGCCTTGGAAAATATCTGTATCCTCAAGTGATTAGAACGTGCTTTCTTGATTTTTCGGAGGCCCGATAAAAATGTTTGGAGTGGTAGACTAGCAGCCGGAGCTTATAAAATGCAATGAATATTAATATTTTTGTTGCTCGCAGAGTTACTCATGCAAGCAGAAAAAAACGATTTTTAAAATACAATTTGATAAAAAATCATTTCGAGATTCACAACTGGATTACGGTGTCTCAAGTGTGGCATTCGTCCATGCACTTCTCGAAGCCAGGCAAACGGTTTTGTCACTGTTGGGTATCGAACCACCGACCTTCATATTCTAGGACCGGCGCGTTAGCCACTCGGCCATGATTTTGGGATGTAAAATATATATTTAAATTATTATCGAGGAGTTCCCCCATGATTAACCAAAGAACCGATTTTTATCACACCATTTGCAAAAAAAGTCAGGTTGCGATAACCGGATTACGGTATCACTGGGTACGGTAACATGTCTAGATACGGTAGTCACATTCGACCAAAGATCATATTTTTATCTCACTCTTTGCAAAAAAGTCAGTTTGCGATAACCGGATTACGGTATCACTGGTTACGGTAACATGTCTGGATACGGTAGTCACATTCGACCAAAGATCAAATTTTTATCTCACCCTTTGCAAAAAAAAGTCAGTTCGCGATAACCGGACTACGGTATTTCAAGTTACTGTAACATGCCTGGTTACGGTAACACACTTTGGTATACGGTACTTTTAGTCGACCTAGGACCAATTTGGACCTATGCTGCAGGGGTCATGTCTGCAGGGTGCCCTACCTCGATTTCTTGGTAGGGCACTCTGCAAATAGGGGGTCGCCGCCAGCCCTGGGGAGGTATGCTAGTATTCGATTTATCTTAAGATCAAGTAGACTATTTAGTCGTGAAACTTTCCATACGTGAGCGAAGGAACTCCTTGAGAAATTTTTAACTTGGAAGAACGGGTCACCGCAATCAAAAATGGCCTCAAATGAACGGGTGACCCCATTTTTCGAGTGATTTTCGATAATTTCTCTTCAAAAACAACGGGTCACCGCTCAAAATTTCCGAAAATTCGGGAATGTGAACGGGTTTCCGCCACCTTAAATGTCCTCAAGGGAAACGGCACTCGGCTATGCGTGAAACGTGCCGAGACCAAGCGCCTCACGATTTGGTCAGAGAATTAAATAACATGTGAATAACTCGATTAGTTGAAAGGCGTTATTATATAGTTAGCTTTCGCAAACACACTCACAAATGCTTCGTCTTTAGCGGAAGCGATATCGAGTGCAAGAGTTGTGCATCTACCGATCGGAAGAGTATCATGTTGAACCTGAAAAGACGTAATTCCATCCATATTAGTTATTCTATACTGTTGCCACAAACGTGCGGATAAGGAAAAAAAGTGAACCGTTGGAGAGTTTATCTGGGATGGTATCGGGTACGAGCTCACATTATCTTCGGCACTATCTTCTGTTACAGATATTTTTTCTTCTCTATCTTCACTCAATTGATCGCTTTTATTTATCTTTTTCGTTCGTTTCTTTTTCGTAGATGTTGAAGATGAAGGGGTGTTGAGTGGAGTACCAATTGGCGTCTGCAAGAACGCTCTTTTCTCTGCCTTCAAGCAGTGGTGGGATCGAAAGGTGACGGGGTGGGGGTCTTCCGCAAATAAGGTCCGGTGACTTCGGTCCTCCGCAAAAAAATTTGTTTTCTTATTGCTAGTCTCCCATGAGAGGTGATGCGAAAATGGAACACTTTTGGTTTATAATCAACAATGAAAATGCGTCCAAGCACTCCAACCTGAATTTCGTCATTATTTCTTTGTTTTGACAGTGATGGACAATATAATTTTAAGTTGCGTCACACCGCAAGTTCTATTCACACTGTGAGCTATCGATGACAACTTGATTTGGGTTAAAATGTTGAAAACCGGCTGACATATGAAGAGGGTGACGAGAGGGTGACGGCCATTGGTTCAAAATTGGCCGTCACCCTCTCGTCACCCTCTTCAAATCTCAGCCGGTTTTCAACATTTTGACCCAATTCCAGTTGTCATCGATAGCTCAGAGTGTGAATAGAACTTGCGGGGTGACGTAATTGAAAATTTTGTAAAAGGTCATTCTGAAAACACTGAAATACTTCCCAAATTACTGTATTTTAAGGTTATCGAGAACTGACTTTTCAAAGTGACATTCAAAAAGGGGTTTTAATTGGTACACAGCCCGGTACCAATTAAAATCCCATTCAATGATACTTCAAAAATCAACAACAATTTCATCATCATTTGTAATATGACGTTATTACATCAGTACCCACCCCCTCCCTCCGGCCAAGAATCATCCGTTTTCGCTGCCCTACGGGAACGAAAAATATATAGTGGTCTGAAACTGGGAACTCCCAACCAATTGAAATATATAGTGGCCTGAAACTGGGAACCCCCAAACAATTGAAATATACAGTGGTCTGAAAATGGGAACCCCCAAACAAGGGAATATATCGCGGTCTGAAACTGGGAATCCCTCAAAAAGTGTAAAATATCGTGGTCTGAAACTGGGAATCCCTCAAAAAGTGTAAAATATTGTGGTCTGAAACTGGGAATTCCTCAAAAAGGGTAAAATATTGTGGTCTGAAACTGTAAAACTGCTTGAAAAAATATATTGTGTCCCAAATCTGGTGAAGATATATAGTGCTCCAAACCTACGGCCCGCGGGCCACCCAAATGTATGCCAAGAATCAATGATGCAAAAGGGGAACAAATTTTGTTTAGGATCCGATTGATGAGCACTTTTCTCGCTACTACTGCCACCATCCTGGACAAACCATAGGCCATAGGACTGGATGCAAACATGTTTCACGTAGTCAACTGGAGGCAAACCTTTGTCACTCTGCGCAATGAAGCCTTCACACGACGGTCATGATCCAAAAATGGACCGCAGGCAAGTCTTCACAACCCGTCGCGTCTAGAGTGCGCCCTGTCTACAAGGGGCTACTCATGCGACCACCATTTGAGTCGCCCTGTGAGGACCAAGGGTGTGAAAAATTTCACGTACGTTTCACGAATTTCACGAATTTCACGGCCTTTTTCGTGAAAATCGATTTCACGATTTCACGACCTAAAATTCACGTGAAATCTGGGAGATTTTTTCGTATTTATGCTTGAAATTCAATGAAAATCTCTTCAAAAACTGGTTCTCAAGTTTCAAATTAGATTGCCAATCGGTGAATAATGCTCAGTTCTCCTGGTATCATGAATGGATTGGCCTAAAACTTTTCATCGTTTCCCACATTTCTCCTAGGGTGCCGCCAAGGAGCATTTCAAATGATCAAAAACCAAAGAGAATACGATTTTGCTGTTTACAGTAGGTTTTCAAGTGAAATAATGAAAATAGAATGCTATGTAAGCTAAAATTCGACTCCTGAGAAAAAGTTGAAAATGTTCACGGTTTTCACGAAATTTCACGGTTTTTTTGTCGTGAAAATATTTTTTCACGAAATTTCACGAAATGTTTTTCACGCACAGCCTTCTCTGGTTTCTCGTAACCACTGGTAAACCAAAGTCACAACCACTGGTTGGGGAAGTTCCGAAAACAGTGGTTGGGACTTTGGTTTACCAGTGGTTGGTGCAATGGTTTACCAGTGGTTGAGGCAATGGTTTACCAGTGGTAAACAAGGAGCGGCAAAGAGGCTCAATTGATCGATATTTGCATGGGTTGCCCCATACCGTAACCGAACCACGCATGGCAGGACCAAGCGTGGTCGATCACATCCAAAAGACGGTCCACTGAGACCGTAGCGAGTCGGGCGCCGTGGCGTG
Source organism: Pristionchus japonicus (assembly GCA_900490845.1). Lineage (NCBI taxonomy): Eukaryota > Metazoa > Nematoda > Chromadorea > Rhabditida > Neodiplogasteridae > Pristionchus > Pristionchus japonicus. The sequence continues at coordinate 35,455 of LS516087.1, read as the reverse complement.
CGCTAGGGGGCTCTGTGGAAGGCTGAGAGAATGGCTATTATAGGCATGATGCGTTCTAGACGCGACGAGTTTGCGACGGTGGTTTACCAGTGGTTGTGGTAATGGTTTACCAGTGGTTAGCTAGGCATTGGTTTACCAGTGGTTGAGACTTTGGTTTACCACTGGTTGGCCCAAACTCCGCCCATTCTTTATGGTTTACCAGTGGTTACGAGAAACCAGAGTTGGTGAGGACGCAGGAATAGTCGGCTGAGCCACCCCTTGCAGACAGGGCGCACTATAGACGCGACGGGTTGTGAAGACTTCCCTGCGATCCATTTTTGGACCATGACCATAGAGTCGTGGTTTGAGACGCCCGATGCGTACTTGGTCGTTTAGCGTGCAACTAGACACTCGCCGGCGGCGTGGACAGGTATGGTTAGTATCCGGATGGTGACATATTTTCACACAAACTTCGAAAGTTCTTAAATTTAGCGCGAAGCGAGTAAAAATTTTTGGAAAAGGCATTCCGGGGTTCCGTAAATCAGGCTTTCGAGGTTCCGTAAAAAAATTCCTGTCACCTTTCCTAGCACATCACTGCCTTCAAGTGCATCACTTAATTCAATTCCTCTTTTCACCTATCTCCCATAAACTCAATTTTTCTTGCAATTTTGGATTTATGCAATGTTAAAAAAGGATGGAGATCTGATCTTAGACATCGAGCCTGTTAAAAAAATATGCAAAGATCCGATATTGGATTTGAATTCGCGCCATTTTTATTTTCGCCTATATATGGGCCACTACGCAGATTCTAGACAGTATTGTTTAGAAATGTACGAAAAATGTATTTGGCTATTTGCACTGAAAGACGAGATAGTCGATGAAAACGATAAACGCGGGAACTCAAATACAAGAACCGATCTCATATTCAGAAGGGTGGGATCTTAGCACAGACAAAGATCGGATCTTTGCACGATTTTTTAACAGGCTCGATGTCAAGGATCGGATCGGATCTTTTCACCGATTTTTAACACCACATTATACGTGGCAGGAAAATAATCATGATTAAACAGAAAGTAGTGGAATGAGAAGTGAGAACCTCAAAATTAGAATCAGGAGCACTAGTGTGGAGACCTTGTTTGCGAACCTCCTTCCATGTCTACAACAAAATTAATTTTATCACATAAGAATGAATGAAAACCTCTTGTGAGAGTCGATGCTCTCCCGCGTCTTTTATCCTCATCAGCATTTGTCGAGAATATATTTGATTTCCGTCAATCTCAAAATAAAGAATTCAACATTTCCATCGGAAGGGTTGGCGGTGGCCCAAGAACATACCCGTGGAGAACTGTACACTCATGAACCACGGGTCATGGGTGCGCAGACCCCCACGGGTATGTTCCTTGGGTCGCCGGCGGCGTGGTAAACTATGAACATTTCATTAAACTTCTCTTCCGACGCAAATACCATGGGAAATGTACCACTTGCGAAAGCTTTAGTTAACAATAATTTGATCCTTCTTACATTTGTTTTTCAGTATGAGTACAATCAATTAGTCGTTTAGTTGTCACCTACTGTTTACAAGAACACTCATCTCTGGAGAGCATGTAGAGCAAGAAAAATTGTTTTCAAGTCAACATTACGTTCTTTCGATTTTCATAGATTCAATATAGGAAATTATACATAAATAAGAAGAAAAAAATGATAGGTAAGCTGATTCCAATCAATATAAACTTAAACAAAAGTAGAAAAAAAACATACTTCGAAGTCTTCCTGCACCATGTCTTCCAAGAGCTTTCCATGAATTAAAATAGGCTGAAACAAAAAAAATCATAATAATATAATTACATTAATATTTCTGAGCGTTCGATGTCGCAACAACGTACACACATACACACGCGCACAAACGGAAAAAGACCGTGATATCACAGACTGAATGTTAGTATAGTGCATATCCTGAGCATGTCCCTCTACGAAACATTCCCATATATCAAGCAATTTCCAAAGCTACCGTAAGTCGATGTGGCAGTTCGCTGCTATCTGCGATTGAGACTGGGAGCGAGTGATCGAGAAGTGAAGTAAGAAAGGAAGGGCAGTCGTCCAGCTGCTCTGCCTTAGAAATCAGACAGGTGGTGGATGGTGAAATGCTTCTCTGAATGGGTGAAGATGCCTTCTGAAATCACAAACGTGCAACAAACGGCACACGCATAGTCTGTGCTCAAATGTATTAACTAGTGCAGAAATAAGGCGATGAAAACGAACACACACACATGATCTCACACGTGGATATGGGAGAGCTATCACTAACCGTTGAATAGACTCCTGTCGCTTCATCGACCTCGTCAGAATCATTCTGCGATGTCTCAACTGCTTGTTGATTCGGTATTACAGACTCCAGAACGGTAGACGCCTTAAGGCCATCTTGTCAACGTTGAACAGCAAATATTTATATTTCGAATATTTATCTAACTATGGAAGAACCTCGCTCTGCTCCTCTTCTTTCGGATCCTCCTTTTTTCCACCTTTTCCAGATTTCTTCTTAAGAGGCGATTGTAAAGCCTGATTATTGGCATGAACGAGAAAGTAAGCAATTGGGATACTGCATACCGTCTGATACACTTCGACATTTACAAGAGCCTTGGCCACAATTCCATTTGCATCCTTGATTCGGGGAATGCGGAAGTGTACGTATCTGAAATTGTGTGATTGGAGAAGCCACGATGCGGAGAAACAGAAAGCTTCAAGATACCGTACGTAGTTAGGAAGCAATTGATGAAGTAACATTGAAAAGCTTTGTGCAATGAAGCAATTGGGCGATCTCTGACCGGATCTGAAAAATATACTTCGATATCCATCAAATTGATAAACGTACACGAAAAAAAGCCTAGGAAAAAACTTTACCGATAACATTCAGATGCTTCTTGTTGAATTTTGTATCCGTCTTCGAAATCCTATCAGTTGAAGTGATCTGCAATGCTCACAATCGGATGTGTGGGAATATTGAGTTCATTTCATGCGGTGATTACATATTTAAAACTAGAATAATATAAACTTTCTAAGAAATTGAAAACATCATCAGCTTCGAAGCTTCGAAACGACTAAAGCACCTGGATGAGAAATTGTTTGACGTCCCCTTTCGAAAAGTACAGGAGAAACTCAAGAAATAGCTCTGCGAGATTCCATCGAGTAGACAGTGTGGGCATCGTGGTTATCTAGAACGGTGCAGTGGTAAAAACTATAGAGACAACAAACAAATATGGACTAACCACATCCATCACATCTTGGTCCAATATATCCTTGCCCGAGCACTTGCGAATCTGAAGAAAATATAGCTAGTCTCAAAAAATGCATTTAAAAAATAACACCTCGTGGATGGACGGAAGTCGCTTAGATTGTTGCAGTGCGTGTATAAGCATCACATCGAGTAGCACAGGAGGAACTGCATGTTGCGATGGCAGCTTCTCCGCAGTAACCAGATCGCACTTCTGAAACAACCAATGCATCCAAAGAGAAACAAGCAATCAACTACAGATGCAAATGAAGTTCATATTAAATGCTCTACGACTATCACATTTTAACTAGAAGACAGCGAAGTACACGCATATTTACCTCTGCCCATTTGCGAACAATTTGTCGTAGTGGGAGTACGTCCTCGTGCAATCGATTGTACAATGATAGTAGCTGCAATATCATTAAAAATATAATAAATGAATAGAGTGAAATCGAATTACTTATCAGAAAAACGCAATATGCACACCTGTGATATTCTGACTCCTTCGTCATTCTGCCAGTCGATGGATATTTTCTCGTTGTTGAACACAGCATCAAGACGAGCGAGACCAGTTGGCGACTCATTCAACTTAATTTCAGACCAGTCGGATGCTGTAAACAAGAGCATTTCTTATATAAAAGATGATCAGAATATCTTCCTAAGAACAGAAACCTTTCTCCATAGCTGTGAATATTACGTCGACAAAATACTTTGTATTTTCGCCATCAACTCTTAACGAAATATTGATGTCCGAGCTATCCCTGAGAAGCCCTGATACGAGCGATCCATGTAGGGAGAGATGAATATCTGCAAGGTTTTGAAACACATCATAGGCACATTCACAGCAACTGAACCCGATAACGCGAAATATCTATCTAGTGTACCTTGTGCTTCGTTGAACTGCGAAAGTCTGCACAGCTTCTTCACCGAATCCATTGCACATTGTGCTGTATCACGTAGTTTCGCTTCACGATCTATATTCATATATTACACAAGACACTGAACCTCTGTTAAGTAATGCAATAAAAAAAATCTTCAATAGACTGTCTTCCTTTTATAACTGGCATAAAATATTCAAAAATATAGCAAGGATTGTTTGTCTACAAACCTGGTCGACATTCCTTTACAGCTGCTTCTACGAGCACTCTCTCAATAGCAGATAGCTGTGAGCATGTGAGAGGAGGGAGTCGTTCAGGAAGTGTTCTTCGCTCTTCCAGTCGCTGTCATATTCTTATGGTAGAAAATATTGTAAATGAAAAAGGCTTATCTATAGTGAAATGACCCTTCACGGCACACTTCCAGCTCAGCTAACAAGAACAGCAATTTTTGCCTAATAGACTGTCTCAGTAAATTAGGTTCCAAAGTTCGCAATTGTGTAAAAACTACTAAATCTGCAAGCTGGAAACTCGGGGATAGTGCCAAAAGATGCGCATAGAAGCTGTGAGCAAGAATTGTCCCCAATCAGACCACATATATTAACATCCACTGGTACATTGGGCCACTTATTAACTTCCCGTTTGGCGACAAAAATGTATGATCACGAATGCCGAAACGAAGAAGAAAAAGGAAAACCGTATCTCTCATCTACATGTACCCTCCAATAATACCTTCTCCTCCTTCATATGAGTTGATAAATGAGCATCAGCAGCGAATAAATCCTGAAAATTTGTTCTTGAATAAAATATATGAGAAGTAGTATCGATGAATGTGCAATCGGCAGCTGCAAATTACAGGGGGAAACTAACACTGATATGAAAATCGCAAAGAGAACAGTAGTAAGGAGCCCACGGAAATTGCGCATGTGGAATTCTGAAAAGGCGATTGCTAAGAAATTATTCATTGTTTAGAAAAAGAAAGCGATAAATACCAGGTGGAGCAACAGAATAAGGAGGTTTTTAAGAATGGTTATAGCTTACTCGAGGTACTCGATTTTTCGCTTCTTCAGGTACGACATGGAACACAACGAGATAGGCACATTCGCTGTAAAGGCAGAAAACGGCACATAAAACTAATGATCACAACTGACATCGTCCATCATACTCTCTGAGGTCCTCTAGAAGCTCAATTCTCGCTTTATTAATCTGTAATTGGATACTGCACGAAATGTCAACTGATTTGATAAATTACTGGAAGAAAAGGAAAAAAAAATGATATATGCTAGCCACTAGGGTTGCCGGTTTCGGTTTCGAGATTACGGCCTCTCTCTTCCTTTCCTCGCCTCTCTCGCCCGTATTATGCTAATAGGATGTCGTGATACGGCATCCCTGCCGTAATGGCGCCGTAGTCCCGCCCCTTTTTCTCTTCTCTCCCCTCGTCTTATCGCCCTCTCACATAGAATCAGCTTCTATAACGTCAATAACTAGGCTTCTATAACTATGCTCTATGTGAAAGGGGCGACAAAACGAGGGAAAGAGAGGGGAGAGACGGGAAAGGGGGCGGGACTACGGCGCTATTACGACACGAAAGCCGTGTTACGGCCTCTTTTTGCATATCCGTAATACGGGAGGAGGGAAGAGAGACCGCTCTCTCAAATCGTATTACGGCGAGAGAGGGAGAAGGGACGTAGGTGGCGCTGAATTAAGGAAACCGATCCTGCAATCCTACTAGCCACACAAAATTATATTTCAGTCAAAAAATGCTGGTTCGAGTTGAATAGAAACAATTTTCGAAAGTATATTTACCTCGTCTTCGTCATTAGTTTCCACTAAAGCCGCTAGCTTTTTTTGTGGTGTGAAACAAATAATCTTCTTCAAAGTGGAGGAGATTTTCGACAGCGGCTCCACACAGAACTTCGGTTCGTTCCGCACCTATAGAATCGTGTCTTTTTGTGTGTTTGTTTTTCGTATAGCTACACCAGTCAACGATTCCATGAAACATAAAAAAATAGTTGTATAAAGATTTCTAAAGTACCTGTTGTTCTCGCATTTGATAATATTGCTGCTGTGCTCGGTGTTGCTGCAACATTCACAATTTTCATCTAGAATAAAAGGCATATTTGAACTTTTTCAGTCAGACAAGAACAAGCAAAGAAAATCTGCACCAGATGCGCACTGCTGTAGGAGGTAGGGGGTTAGGAGGTCCAATTATTAAACAAGGGATGTTTGGGCGATCATAGAATGACGAGCGAAGGAGTGGCGTGAGTCGGGAAATGTTTCGGCTCGACTGACCAGATTGGAGGAGCTGGGGAAAGTGGAACCAAGGCGATGCGCATATTGCACCGCGAGTGCGTGTGGCATCTCTGGTTGAGCGATAGTCGCATTAACGAACTGAGGGTATGGATGCTGCTGCTGCAATGGCAATGAATAGCCATCTGCAGATAACAGATCAGATGTGTGTAGGTCAGCATATGGCATGCTTTGAGTGGACGAAAACAGGATACATCCTGACAACACATCCTCCTCCCATCCCTCCCCCTCATTTCCTCTCTTAGTGCAAGAAAAGAACGAAATAGGTCATTGAATATACTCAGCTATGTTCTATTGGGGTGTCCCACAATTTTTAGTAATATTTTTCAAAAAAATATTTCGGAATGACCATAGCACTTGCATGCAAATTGTCTTTTGTGATTGTTGAGGCTATCGCTAAAGAATTTTTTCAGACCCTAATATTGGGTATCGGTTTCATATGAATGATGCAATACTCGAAAAAGTCGATATTTGAGCGGTTTGTTTGAATT
>LS516031.1:172126-184666 GCA_900490845.1 Pristionchus japonicus | reverse complement strand
AAAAAAAAGATAACGGTTCAACGCATGCATGGTTTGAGGCCACTTGGGTAAACTCAATTTATCAGAAACATGAGAAACCCAAAACCGCATGTGTGTAAAGGTGTAGCTCTCGAACAGCATGAGAATCGTCAACCCCTGCTAACTAGCTTACGTAACAAAATCCGCTGAGATGCGTTCCATTTCCAAGTCCAAGCGCAGAATGTCGTTAACGAGGTAGCCCTGTAATGATCGGATTGGAGGCATGCCAATTAAAATGTGTTTTGGAAGAACATTATTATGACATCACATTTTCCTGGTCCATGATGTGATTATAGTCTGTTGATTGAAGGCTGATCAGTTTGAAATCTGTGTTCGTGTAGGGCATGAAATACTGAAAAAAAGGTATTCTGCAGATTATTCCTTGAACAACACATGAAAAGGCAAAACCCGCCGTAAGTCACATTCCAATCTCTCGTTTCAAAGAGATTCGTGTGCATGAAGCAAATCGAATATGTTTCAGATAGAAACGCAACTTACTATCGTACATCGCGCACAAAAACCGAACAGGTTTACATTATTTATATATTGTAACAGTTTTTAAACTTTGCGAATTCGCATCGAATTTTCCCAATTTCTGTTTCTTATTTTTTGACCACCCCCAATTCCGCGTGAATACGAAAATTACCCGAAATATTAGTTTAAATGGGTGAAAAAAGTGCTGTCCAGTATCACCGAAATACGGAATAACAGAGCCGGAATTTAGTATGAACAGGTGTCAGCTGGCAAGCGACGTCGTCGCGGCTCAGTTTCTGGCTCAGTCAGCTCAGTTTAGCTCACGATAACGAACAAGAAAGCTGCGACAAACAAGTCAATAAACAACGTTGCTGCGGCGTATTTATTAAACGCCTCTCGTTTATACTAAACACCGGCTCTGGGGACCAGCTGGAAGCGACGCCGTCGCAGCTCAGTTTGTTCACATGTTATTCTCAGCGTTCTTGCTGTTTCGCGTGTGCTGAACTGAGCTGACTGAGCTAGAAACTGAGCCGCGACGATGTCATTTGCTAGCTGACGCCCGTTCAAACTAAATTCCGGCTCTGCGATTCCGTATTTCGCTGACAATGGACCGCACTCTTTTTCAATGATTCAAGTTAATATTTCACCGTGTAATTTTCGTATTCGCGCGGAATTGGGGGGTGGACAAAAAAATAAGAAACAAAAATTGGGAATATTCGAAGCGAATTCGCAAAGTTTAAAAACTGTTACAAAATGTAAATAATGTAAACCTGTTCGGTTTTGTGCGCGATGTACGATAAGATTGAAATATCGCACACAATTGAATGTCTTACTAACGGATAGTCCTCACTTCGTACGTGAAATCCTGCGTGGAATCGACATTTCGTATCATCACTTTCGTCCGGTGTTCGATCCGCCATGGGACGAACCTGGTCGTAACATTCGGTACTCGTGTAGTTCCCCCATTAACCAATCCAAACATTGAGTGAAACATAACCCGGGGAACTTCCCAAGTCCCTAAAATATGGTGATTCCGATAATACTGACCTGTCTTCGTACAGGCAGACGAGTAGCACGTGGAAGACGACGACCCCATTTGTCTTGGTTGTGTACGCTCGGAGCATCCTGAATGCTCGAGCAAATGGTGGTACTTGTATAGTTCTCCGGATGAATGTCTACCCTCCATACATCCCCGGCCACCAACCGGCGCTTGGATATATCTTGTGAAGACTATTGATCATGCTTCCAGAGAACTAAGCAAGTGCCCAAAGGTTTACTGCCTCAGTAGGAGAGAGAGGGAGCCGAACTCCCGATCGTTCAATGGGAGTTCATTCAGCTATACCACAGATGCGGACATATCTCAGAGCCTTCCACAATGGACTTCGTGCCGCGGTCATACTTTTCCTTGCTCAACACCATCATTGCGCCCCTCTCAATTCTCACCATCGAACGCCTTGCAGGAAGAAGGGCGGGGAATCAATGTAGTTCGTTTTGAGTCGTTCGATCAACTCTTCTTTCGGAATTTCCCATGAATAGGTTCGCTGCTCGCAAGCTGCGTCTGAAATAGTTTCCGTATTTTCTCCAGAGGAACACATATTTTCATATTATCGCATTTATGCCCTCAGCGAGATGATAGTTCCAGCACTAGCATCATTTATCGTAAGCCTAGGAACCTTAGGAATCATGCGGACGAAAGATGCCCTCGCCTGAAATATGTGGACGCAGCCGGATCACCAAGGGTGGCGGCGGCGGCTGTGCTAGGGCATCCGGAGGAGCAGCTGGATCGGACGAATCGGAACGATCGGTAGCTTAAACAGATCGATTTCCTTTTTTTGCCCGTTCTAAGGTGATTTTCTCTAGGATTCAAAACCAAACGGGTGAATAGAAGTCAAATAAATCTCGATTATCTATTCAAATTCACCTGCTTTCTTCGGTTCACTTCCAACTCTTCCACCTCTAGTAGCTGCCTTTCGCTTAGGAGGCATCTGGAATCAGGAAAACCGTTAAAATCGAGCAAAAGTATAGATAAAACTGCAAATTTCGTCAAAAACGGAGCGGAATGCATTGAAATCGACTCATTATAAGCGGCAGCGATAGCAGGGCGTAAAGAACACGCAAAGTCGAGAGAAAGGACGGGGGAAGGGTGAAATGGGGAGGATGAGGGGAAGCGAAGAAGAATAATGGCCGCGTGCTCTCCATTACACTTCTCAGTTAGATAGAGTCAGAGAGTGCGTGGAGTTGAGAGGAACAGACACATAGGAAAAGAGGAAATATGAAGAAGGGAGTAATGGGATATTCAAAATATTCACGGCCGCTTTCTAATGCGAAAGGGGGATTCTCATTCTGGGAGTACGCGGTGGTTTGACATCTGGTGCGAATTCGAGTGAGTTTCATGCAGGAGCATAGCTGATTCTCACTGGATCAACGAGTGTTCGCGCGAGATGAATAACCTAGCAATTGATGTGGGACAGCAGCGTCTCAATGGAATGAGCGAAAGCGCAAAGATAAGGGATGAGTGGTGTATTTTGAGCGCAGACAGGGGACGAGAAAGCTTTAGAGACGCGTAGAGAGACGGCGAGGGTGTTAGAGAACACAAACTAGACATTTTAGGTGACTGATAAGGAACGCAAAGTATGATAGTTTGGGTACCTGTGGAGTTCACCGAGAGAATCAACCACATTCCACCCCGACCATCAACCAGTGAGTGAAGCACGGTCAATTTCCCGGGGAAGTCCAGAGGTTGGACATTACTCATTAGTTGATCGGGAGGGCGATCGATGCGGCGCTGAAAGAGAAAAGAAAACGTTGTCCCTTATCTGATCGAATGAAATCTCGAAAGGGAATCGAAAGGGCCCTTGAACTATTTCCTCAAAATGGAGGTGAAGAATCGCTGTTTGCAATCTATGCATGCTCATCAATATTTTTCGAGAAAATTCGAGGAATTGCTATTGAAAGGCAATGTGCTTGCATCTAATTCAACATCCTGTGATCTCAGTGTGATTGCAACAACGACAGTTGTCCAAAAGCTTAGTTAGCAAGAGTGTTCGCAAGTCGTTGGAGAATTGTTCGAATGCAGATGTGACTTGCAATAGAATCACAGGGATGCTTGGTACAAAACTTAGATTACCTCCACAACCTCCGGATTGATCGAATTGTTGTGATCTGGTTCTAGCGATGTGCCCCTCCTTGTATTGATAAGTTTCAAATACTTGATGTATCTGTTTTGTTTTCTATTCTCTTCTCGAGATCCCAAGTCTCGAAGAGAAAGGCGTGCGATAGATGTGATCGCGAAACATCCTTTGGTCACTGGCGGAAGAGGAAAAGGGAAAGATTGAAAGACAACGGCGTCCACATCTCATGGCTGCCCACTTTTTCGCTCCTCTTTCGCTCGTTATTCACAATCAACTTTTTTCGTTCCTCCTCTTCCCACACTTTCTCAATATCTCATTATTCCTACACCATAGTCACATCCTCGTCAGATCAAGTTGATCAAATTAGAACGAAAAAGTCAATTTCTAACTAAAATGTCAATTCCCCCTTTCAGATCTTCCTTCTGCATTTGTGAGGGAGAGACGTGAAATAACAAACGGGAGGAGCAGATGGAGAGAGGTTGATATAAGCGAGTCAGAGAGATTTGATAGTGAGTCAGTTGCGAGGCTGGCTCGTGGAGGAGTGATCGGTTGTAAATTTTTTCTCCCTCTTTTCTTATCTTGATTCCTCCAACTTTCTCCGCGTCTATGTTCTCACGTGTATTCGTTCGCTCCTCGCTAATTTCAACATTATTTTTCGAAATGATAACAAATATTCATTTGAGAATTTCAGTGCTGAAATGCCTCCAAAAAAGAATGGACGAGAGTCGGACGAACAAGGTGAGGAGAACTTAGTCTGCGCGAACAGTCAAAATATGATTCGTGCTAACTCGATCTGTTTGCATCTAGACTGATTCGAATCAACGTATTAAGAGAAATTGAAGGTGTCTCCTAAATAGAGACGCATCATATACAATCGATTGCCGATTGTCCAAGAATCACTTCGAAAAGATGATAAATATCGATACTTTCAGAGATCGACCGAGGGGAAATAGAAGCAAGGTTCATTATCAATGCAGGCGACGAGAACTTCCTTCGTTTTAGTTATGAAGAATATATTGGAGGACTACCCTGGTGAGTGGCTTCCATTGCGCGTTTGTGTATTCCAACTAATCATTCGTTGAACCATATCTAGCAAACCTCTTCAAAACTCTTTTTAATACAACAATTCCGACAATTCCGACTTCTCGAATATCAACCAACTCAAGCTTATAGTTCAGGTACATACAAATTGACGGTAAGAAAGAACTGCTGTCGTTCTTTCTTATATGTATTCCGGATGATGATTCGCGAAACTGGAGTTGCACGGCCTCAGTTACTCTGACCATATTAAACAGTTCTGATGAGAAAAACATCATAATGGAGGCACTGTTGAAAATGCGAGACTACGTATGTGAAAAAAATATTTCTAGCCAGCAGAGCCATGTTCGTTTGATTTTAAACATTTTTATAAAAAATTCGGTCAAATTGAAAGAGAGCGATTGCTTTCTGAACAAGTGAGTTCATAGACAATCACTGGCTCATATTTACTACAATTACAAAAAAAAAATTTCTCAGGGATATATCAACGACGGAGTTTTAGCAATCATTGCAAAGGTTAACTTGAAGGCAGTAGCTGGAGTTAGGTGCGAGTTAGTCCGCTTTCAACATTTATTTAGTGTGGAGCTTTCAATTGAGAGAGTCATGGTATTTTCCGAACTTTTAAAAAACTAAGCTCGGTAAAGGAGCTATTTCAGGAAAATGCTCGACTTCGATTTCACTGAACCTGGAATTGGTTCAGATGATGTTGTTCTCATCATAGACGGCGAGGATGTACATGTTAGCAGACACGTGCGTTTCAATTACACTGACCTGATCTGATCGATCACATTTTTTTGTGTTTATGGTTTTGTGAACAATGTAGGAGCATGTTGGTAATCGGCAATACACATACTCAAGCAAGTGCTCTTTGTGCTTTTTTTCTTTACAGAAACTTGGAAATAAACTGTACTGAACGTTCTCATAACGAATATGGTGCATCCAAAATATTCATAATCACTTCTCAGTATCTCGCAATGCATTCTCCAGTTTTCGAAGCAATGTTCTTCAAAAATTTTATCGAGAAGAGAAAGTCGAAGATTCCTCTACCTGATATCAAACGATATGTAAGAGTATTATCCCCAGTCAATGAACACATATAATATATCTCAGGAATTCCTCTATCTCCTCTACGTAATATACCCGTCCTATCGGCCAGTGACAAGTTGGTTCATTTTTCTTTTCGTCAACTTGAAAATAAGCTGCTAATAATATTTTCAGGGAATTCAGCCCGTTTCATTCTTGATCTTGCCGATCGTTTTGACATCCAGGTTGCCTTACATTTAGTCTGATACGAAAATTTATAGTACGAGAACTTCCAGTGCGCGAAGAGCCAAGCTGAAACATTACTCATCAAAACGTGCAATAGGAAGAATATTGTCAATTACTTGCTGATGGCAGATCGATATTGATTGGAAGCACTGAGAGTACGTTTTTGATATTTCAACAGAGATGACTAGTGACTGATATCATTCAGGAGCACATATTCCGTCCCCTGAAGACGCTCGCTAGTGTGAGACGCCTACAGGTACTTGATCAATAAATTTGAACAACTTACAAACCCGCATTTTTCAGAAGGATCCTGAGTTTCTGCAGAAATGAAAGCTGCTTTGCTCGATCGAATACTACAAAAGAAGATTCCTAAACAATAAAGTTCATACAGTTCTAGTACCCCTCATCCTTTCGCTTTGCGTGTGCATGTTGACCTAATAGATTGATCATTTATAAAATGATGTGTGTATTCAAATGAACGACAAACTTTGAAGCACTAAATATCATTCGCCTCTCCTCCTCAACTTGACTATTCTTTCCTTCCTACATGCCTTCACCACAGACACAACGACATCGTCACTGTTGAACGCTTCTCGTAACTGCGTACCAAGATCGCCTGAAGAGTTCCTATCAGCTTGCTCAACATTGGCTATAGTGGCGATAATTCAGGGTTTTCCTTTTGCTACTGTGGCAGTTTGCAACTGCGTACCGAAATCGCCTGAACAGATTCAATACTCAGTTCTTTCACAGTAGTCATTCTGGATCGGAAAACGTTCTAAGAACATACAAAAGATTCATAAAACAGAGCATGAAAACTAACCCTCAGGCAGCTGCACATCCTCTCTTTGCTCACTTGTCTCCTCGTCAAGGATAGTCAGGGCACCCTCATAGGTCAGGTTGATTACCTGTAGTGATTTGATTACTCTTCATCTCTCACATCTACTGCTGACGAACTCAATTCCATGCTGATGATCCCATTGAAAATTTCGTACAATAGACAAGTGAACTGTCGAACAGCATTCATAATATCGCAACCACGGGTTGCGGTCAATGTGAGTGACATTCGTGAAACACATTTTGATCTATTGAAATTCTGGCTCACCAAGTACTCCCTGAACTCCACAAACGGGACAGAAACATTGTAGCACTCCCAGATGTGCGTCTCCCTCTTCTCGCCTGTGAACACGTCCACTCCGGCAATGCATTTCTGGAATTGGAGGATGAACTTCTTCAAAGGGATTCACACTATCGGGATCTCTGCATTTCACATCGTGTGTAAAATTCGGAAGAACAAGAGTAGACTCTCTTCCTTCTACTTGTTCGCTCGTCTCTCCGAGCTGTGAACAAATGACCGGAATGAGGATAGTAAAAATACGAAACTTTGAGGTCTCGATTTTTGGAAAATTTACCGACTCACGTTGAATCCCAACTTGCCGTGCTTGCCGCCCTTGCCCGTCGTGATCTCGGTGACTTTGCAAGGTTGCTCGTTGATTGTTACGAACTCACCCACTTTCAGCCAGGGAACGGGCTTATAGTAGCATTCATAGCCTTTAAAAAAATGAACGAATAAATAACAAAAGGGAATCTACCATTTTCACACCCTGAATATCAAAAACAGAATTGCGCTGCAATTTATTACTCATTTCACTTCCTCGTGAATTGCAAGCAGAAAATAATCTATTTTATAGCAGAGAACTGGGTTGGACCGTGATTCATAAGGCTATATTTTGACGCCAACGAAAGAACACTCACCCCTCTCCTTTGCTTCCGCGATAATTTCCTCTTCTGGTCGGTCAAAGTTCAGCTTGTCTTGACCCATTATTGATCAGCGGTACCTGAAAAGACACATAAATCGTGATTCACGATAAAATAGTGCACATTGTTGCAGTAATTGAAGCGAAAACTCGATCAGAGGCAGCAAAAATCAATAGAAACTTGTATAAAGAAGCCAGGATAGAGAACATGAAAGCATGGCGTGAAAGTGAACTGAACGCAAAGCATGCTGTTTTTAGAGGGAGAGGAGCGCGTTAGGGCGAGAGATAGTGGGTGAAATGGGGAGAGAGGCGAGGGAGAGGAAGGAAAAGTGAGAGCAGGGTGAGTCACTCAAGGGGTGTTGCCAGGGAAATTTTGTCCTTTCAGATTCTTTTTCAGATTTCAGAGATTTCAGATTTCAGATTCAATTCTCTAGCGAGAAAAAAAAGTTGAGCAAACACGACATGGTATTGACATGAATATATTTTCCAAGATCTCTTGAGATTTGATGATCGTCATTTGCATCAAAACAGTCAAATTCGGCCGTAAATCGAGTGCCCAACATCAGTTTCCATTTCAGAGGCAAACTTCGGTCATTTCGCCTAGTTCTGGGAACATAAGACTTATCAATCTCACGTCTACTACAATAATCCAATAGCCGCGGATGAGGATCTTCGTTAGCTTAGACTGATATCTTTGGCCTGTCGTCATTTAGGCCTTTTATCTTGTTTGGTTGCAGTGCTTTCTGACGATCAGTCGCAAAACATGATCGCACTTGTGCAGAGCAAACTTCGCGTACGAACACATCACTGGCTGACTCACAGTTGGTGCTTTCCTCCTCTTACTAACATTAAGCCCCAATCGTTTATGTTTCCTTCCAGATCAAAATATCAGAATCTTATCAAAATATCGCACTTGAGCAAGGCATACTTCGCGTACGAGCACATCACTGGCTGACTCACATTTGGTGTCCATCTCTTACTAAGCCCTAATCGTTTATGTTTCCTTCCAGATCAAAATATCAGAATCTTATCAAAATATCGCACTTGAGCAAGGCATACTTCGCGTACGAGCACATCACTGGCTGACTCACATTTGGTGTCCATCTCTTACTAAGCCCTAATCGTTTATGTTTCTTTCCTGATCAAAATATCAGAATCTTATCAAAAATATCACGCCTATGCAGAGCAAACTTCGCGAACGAACACGCCACTCGGTGACTCACATTTTGTGCTTTCTTACTAACCACCTCTCTAACACCGCTGAGTCACCCCTCTCGTCCTCTCGCTTCTCCTCCTTTCGTCCTGTCTCTACTCCCTCCATCTCTCTCGCCCGTTTCCAAGCGTACTGCCCAATGTTGTGCAATGCGAGAGGAAAATGGCTGAGCGGGCGAGAGTGCGGGCGGAATGAGGAGAGGCAGAGTATTGCTCAACCAGGGGGGGGGGGATATAAGGACGGGAAAGAAGGGGAAGGACAAGACCCGAGTCGCAGCCGGCTCCGGAGCATCGCAGCAGCCCTTGAGGTGAGCATTTCCTTCTATGTTTCTGTTATTTCCCTTGGTTTCTCGCTTGTACCTACTAGAACTAGGCATTAGACAAAAGTGAACAGTTTTGTGTAGAACTTTGCTATCTCCCGTACTGCACTAACCAGCTTTAATGAATTGTGTGCTTCTCACATCTTGTGCACATCAGTCGAACCGTAAAAGCTTAGGAACTTACTTTAGCCTCATTGTTAGCTCGTTTTGGTCGAAACCTTAACAATGTTCAGGCCCGTCGATCTCCGTCGTAGCGGCGTCGTGCGCACTCGCACCTGCCAGTAGTTGTCCAGTGAGGAAACCGAGGAGTCTCCGCCCTCTCACAACCAGAAATGGGCCCAACGAGAAGATAAACACCAAGATCACCAAGATCAAGATCACCAGGACCAGGACCCCAAACGCCACCCGCTCTGCTATGACCCTGATTTCGAGGAGAAGAGGGAGAACCAGCAGTACTTTTACAGGTGAGATTATTTCGCGATTCTTCAGTTTCACCAAATCAAAACACGCTAGCGTTTCGGTGTTTTCGAGGTTGAGTGAAACTCATCCATTCTCGGAAAGACCAAATATCCAATCTGAATCGTATCCAGTCGCCAGACAGAATCCACAAATCAATCTGTCATTTGCTTGCACTGCTATGTAGTCATCGAGAGACTCAAACTGAAATCTAAATCTGTGTTTTGCAGTCGCAAGACAGCCCAGCTCCTAATCGATGCCATCTACGACTTCTTTGAGTACGATGAGGACCGAATCTCAAAGGAGCTGTGCTGTCTCTGCGTGCCTTCCATTGCCGAGGTAAGCCATTCATTTTATCAGTGATTATCTGTCTAGTGAGTCTGTTGCTCGATGCTTTTCATTGCGAATTTGAAATCTCCGATACATCGCTGTATTCTTTAGTTTCACGGATGTTCCATTACCAGGCAACTTGCAATGTTGTGCAATGACGCTAGACTACTTTAGTAGACAAGCGCCCATATTTGTAACCATGAACAATCGATTACTCGGAACCTTGCAATGTTGTGTAATGATCCTGCGCTCTAGTCTATTTCACCATGGTATTGCACAACACAATTTTGAAATTGCGATCATTTGGCTAATCAATTTCCATTGCAGATCCTGCACCACGACTACGGCATCTCCGTCACTCTGCTCGACTTCGACCGCCGGTTCGCCTATCTGCCCGGCTATCGCAACTTCGACCTCCTCAACCCCTCCCTGCCCGCCAAAACGCCCCCTTTCGCCATGGTTCTCTTCGACCCGCCCTACTTCGGCATCCCCTACGAGGACTTGAGAGCGGCTCTAGGCACCGTAGCTAGCCCTAGAAGTAGGATTCTCATGAACTTTAAGCGTCGTGACGAGCACATTCTGCTCCGAGAGTTCCCCCAACTTGCCCGAACCAATACGGTTGTTGAGTACGATAGGGTTAGTGATTCCAAGTGGTCCAACTACGGGTTGTATGCCAACTGTGATTTGAGGGGAGTGAAGAGGGTACATGAGAAGGGAAAGAGTAAGGGAAAGAAGTGAATTGTTGCTGATGTTGAGTTGTTGTATGTGATAAATGGATTCAAAGCAGAAAAGAACGATTGCACAGTAAATATCATAGAGGATTCAAAGAACAAAGATGTTTTGGTGTTACTCACACTTTTGTTTTCGAGAAACGTGTAGAAGAAGAATAGTGGAAAGGAGTGAATTTGATGTGTTGTGATAAAAATATTCGAAGCAATGCTCATTCCCCAATCTAGAATCAGCTTTATTGACTAGTATGGGAAACAGGGAGCGGGTTTGTCGTCTGTCAAATCCCTTCTTGCTCAGTCCTGGAATTCGAAATATGTGTCGCCGTCTCTTTATTTCACACACACTCTCACCGGAAGCGAGAGAGTGTGTGAAATGAGGAGACGCTTACCCGTAATTCTACTCCTTCTTCTTTGCACCACCAAACTCGATCAGCTTCAGGACGTCGTCCTTGTACGTCTTGTTCGACATATCGAATTTTTTCTGTAAACAAGCTCCTTTTCAAAAATTTTTAAAAGATCCCCGCTTTCTCCACTGAATCAGGTTTCATGTGGTACTTGACAAATCGTGAAATATTTTGTTTTGACCGGGAGTAAACTGCCATCATGGGGTTTCATACACTCTTGGCAATAAAAGCTAAGATATTTATTCAATCGCAAACTGACGCTCAGAATATAGAAGATTGACTGCACGACGAGGAGATATTCATCCTCGTTCCGGATCGCACCTGAACGCATTTATTTATTTTTATATTTAGAATAATTATTTAAAATAGTGTTAATTTTACTCCTCTTGTTCGCTGCCTCACTGTTCACTCACCTCCGACTAAAACTTGAACAATCCAAAGATCCCTTACCGTTCCTGCAGCGTCGGACCCACTTGACGACCGCCGGTAGCTGAAATGGTCGAAATTTGCGTTTTATGACTGCCATTTGTATGTTCAAGTTGCAGTTGTCCTCCGAGTAAAAGTGGTAGAGCGGTAATAAGCTAGAACCCGAACCGTCACTCCCTGCTCTCCATTGTAGAGCAGTGTTCCCATCACATCGATCACGACGAGCATCGCGGCTTTCGAAGTGCCTGATAATCATCAAATTATAATTGATTAATTAACAAAGAATGGCGGCTTTCGAAGTGCCTGGAGTCTGAATCGTCATAAAAATGTCGGAAAGCAAGAATTTTTGTCCCGATTTATTTCTCTAGTCGGAGAAACTAGAGCATTCCGCCTTCGAATTGTCATTTCTCACTCTACTTTCCTAAGAAAACGCACTGGTTTAGAAGAAGTACTCAGGAAATTGAGGAACCTGAGGTTCACAGTACTAAGGGACTACGATTAGCCAATAGTTAAGCACTAAGGCAATGGTTTCAGATGGGACACACCCGAGTGGTCCTCCACGAGCAAGAGCGACCACCCCAACCTGTTGCTATAGAGTATCCGGCACTACAGCCGTAGCCCAGATGAGGGGTGAAAGATACCGCGCGGCGGATGCAAATGGCATAGGAATGAAGGGGGAGAGAGGAGAAGAGGGGAGTGATGGGGTGATAGGGAACCAATCTGGGCTTCGGCAGTAGAGCCGAGTAGGGTTGCCGGTTCGGTTTCGGTTTCGGGTTTACCGGCCTCTCGTTCCCTCCCGCACGTACGCAAGCGCACGTCCGAGAAGAGGGAGGAGGAGAGATCAAAACCGACACAAAACCGACTCGGTGTCGGCTTTGAGTCGGCTTTGACCTCTTGAGGCCGAGGGAGAGAGGAGGCTAGAGACGAGAGAGAGAGCGTGCGGAAACGAGAGACGCAGAGAGGGGAGAGGTAGATCACGA
>LS516031.1:140392-164138 GCA_900490845.1 Pristionchus japonicus | reverse complement strand
TAGGTGACGTGATTTCCGAGTGAGAGGCGGCTTGATTGCCTATTGCATTCATTTACCACATATCAAAGCGTGAAATAGTTGACGCACATAGGCAGTCAACTGGGAATTAAAACAAAACCAGGTTACAAGAGGAAGAAATAGTTAGACTGCTAGCGAGAGGAAAAAGGGAGAGACTTCCAAAAGATAACGCGGTTGGACGTTTCGGTCCATTGGGTCGTAGACGCCCAACCGCCTCACGGAGGGTGGATATAGTACATTTACAATGATACGCCACAATTAGATCATCGCTTTGAATAACTACGTGTTCGGATTTGATCCAATGCTGGAAACCCTATCCGAGCTGCGTGGAGTTATTCTTGACAGTAACACGCTAAATTTCTGAGAATTAGGAGAGGAAACCCCAACAGACCTTCGCATCTCTCCGGACATTGCCAGAAAGCAGATTGGATAGGCAGCTGCTATAGAGAGATTGAGTAAGTTCTCGGTATACGCGAGAAGAAAGACATGATTGTAATCGAATGGTTGTATGAAAGATATAACTAGAACAGAAGAAATCGAGGTCTGGAAAGTGTTCTCTGTAAGATACGACTGACGAATTGTTTGAGTGGGAAGTTTGTGAACGTCCGGAAAAGTATTCATTCTTACCGCGTAAAGTACGAACACAACAGCACTCTGCCTCAGTAGTCTCATTTGGGCGGTCGATTGACCAACTGATGCCATGGACATGCGCCTCCGTTGCTTTCTGTAATTCCTTATTATCATGAAGTTTTTTTTCAGATTCCTCGCACGATCTTGTTTTTGTAATTTCTTTTCGTCTGTCATCCAACATTGAACCTATGCTTTCAATCAGGCATTCCTTACCGCAGAAAGACGAATATCATACAGTAGAGCACAAAAACAGCTGCAGCGCAGAGATAGGTTAGGTTTACGAGACACTCAAAGAGAAGCATCAGCAAGTCTGATTCGACGTTGAAGCAAGTGTTCTTGTAATGAAATGACTGAAATTGTTCAAAATATGATTTGACCCACTAGAAAAACGTTACCCATTTATCGAATATGTATTGGCAGTCAAAAAAGAAGAACAGCAGGGGTATTACTGTGGAGAATGTCCAGGTAAGCATACAAGATAGTGCTGTTTTCATACTGAAAATAGAAGATCAAATGAAAAAAAAACGAGAAAATCAAAATCACAAACTAGGTCGGTTTCTGATTGTGAGCATTCGCATGCCTTGCAACTGCTAAGTACCGATTGACTGCAATGAGAACTGAGAAGAATAGAACTCCTGCAAATTTGGAGGAATCATTTCAAAAAACATTCCCATTTTGTAATTCATTATCTGAAAAGAAAGTTTTAATACTGCCACACAAAGATTCAGTCCTTCACCATGATAATAACCACACAAATAATAGTATACCGTAATCAGCAAGAACCGATGCATTGAAGACAATCTTTTCAAATGGAGTCGTAAAGAAACGATCGGCCTCCTGAAATATGATAATTCGATAATCTCGAGATCTTTTGCGTCACCTCTTTGTCGTTTTTCTGTTGAATATAGTACGGCAAAATGAAGCCTAGCTCAACAACACCTTTCAATGATGTAAAAACAATGAGATTTGACATAACGATGTAGAATGGATTCTGGGATACCGATTTCAACATCTTCATTT
The DNA here is from genome assembly GCA_900490845.1 of Pristionchus japonicus. Taxonomy (NCBI): domain Eukaryota; kingdom Metazoa; phylum Nematoda; class Chromadorea; order Rhabditida; family Neodiplogasteridae; genus Pristionchus; species Pristionchus japonicus. The sequence goes on along the minus strand of LS516031.1, from coordinate 162,470 downwards.
TTATCTTTCAATTGATATACAATAAACCTTCAAGAGCTTTCGACGTCCCATTAGCAAAATGACGACCAATAGTATGTTTGACAGAGCGACAACCAGCCCAAACATCGATTCAAGACATAGCAAGGCGACGTACTTACCTGTAATTGCTGCGTTCGGTCACATGATGATATGTTCATTTCGAAAATAAGTATTCTGGTTTTTTACAGAATAAATAATCTTCGATAAAAAGCGTACTGGTATTTCTGAACATAACAAGTGCAGTTCCCGCGCTAGGCGACCCTTAAAACGACGTACGTTTTCTTGACGCTTCACAATCGTAATTGGCTTACGTGGCATGACAAACACCATTGAAGCAGCAGTACTTCACTGAACGTAGTCGTGACAAGATGATCACAAGATGATCGACGTGAAAGAACCTTAGCTTATATTCCTATTTTCTTTTTAGATCGATGCTAAGTTTGCTCGAACTCACGAGGTAGGAAAGCAGAAAATTCACCTGCCCAGACATTTCCGGCCCTGTGTTTTCATGATTTTCCAGATATCTTGTACATTCTCACGTCAGCGTCTACATATCGACAAAATTCAACAACAAAAAATATAATACTCATTTATTCTTCGAATTCGTAACAACGAAGAACATTTGCTTCTTCTCATGACTGATTCTACCAAAAAAAGGACATTTCCGAGTGAATTTTCTATACGCTACAAGAACTGCAGCAAGAATGACAATAACCGCAGCAGGAATAGTGGTTCCAAGCAGCAGTGGTAGGTTGACTGCTGCTACTGAGACAGAGGATGGCGCTACAGCGGGTTGTGGCAAGCAATCACAGGTGCCGTTCGGAGCCTCACCATACGGATTTAGATTGCCGAATGCTGAGTCCTGAGCAAAAAAAATTCTATTCGTCATTCTGAACTCTCATACCGAATCAAGATTGCACATTTTCGTATTGCACAGGAAGAGTTGAGTGTCGAGCATTTGGTGAGTGCCGATGGGCAGTCTTCTTTCGTTCGATGCTTCCGCATATGTGAAGCAGCCGTAGTTCTGATTAGTACTTGATGAACATCCGCTTTAAAAATGGTTAAAATAATTTTTAAAAATATCACTCGTGAATCTCCCAAACGAAAGACGAAGCAGACATGTGCCTGGCAGAGTTGAGTCCCGGCAACTACAATGCAATGATTTTTAAACTACATTTAATATCTCACGAAGGCACTAGGTCGGATGAGAACATTCGGGTGATAACCTACTGGATGAGAACCTACTGAGGGCGAGAGAACAACTGGTATGTAATAGCCGGAAAATGCAAATGATCGTTATCCCGTAGGTTATCATCTGAATGTTCTCATCCGACCTAGTTCCCTCACGATGTCTACTGAAGACCACCTGTTTGCATTGCGCAAGAGATCATTCCTGTTTTTCTATCATCTAAAGGAAGTCCCGAGCTCCGCGGTAATCTTGAGGCAATCGAGCAGTTTTGCATCTAGAAGTCATTTTGCTTTATGAGAAACTGGAAAATCGACGAACTCACATAGGGACACGAGCTCATTTCGGTCAAGTACATATTCGAGTCCTCGATCGTAAGGCAGACCCCAGCAGGGAAGTACATAGGGTGACTTCTCACAAAAATGTCGAACTGCAAGTTCAGCATGACTGATTTATGTCATAGTTAAGGAGCCGGATGAACAGTTTGCGACCTTTCCAAGCAGGGCTCCGTTTTGGCAATAGCGATAGATGTTCGTTGACGCGCTGCCGTTTGGATCAATCTGGATTTACTTGAATTGCATTTGTTTTGATGCTTAGATGGCGCCGGTTAAGTGCATAAAGTGTCGAAAGTAGACTAACCGGCACGACCCTCTTCCGCACAACGTAGTTCGTCAAGCAATTCTCTTCCCAAGCAGTGGCGCCACCCTCGAATTGCATGCCGGACACACTATCAACCACTGGCAGATCAACGATGTTGACAGGGTCTTGGTCGTTGCAGAAGTCTATTTGGCTGAAACGAATTCCAGTGAAAGTTAAGAGCGATTGACGTGTACCAAACACAGAGCACTGTTCCTTCGAAATTGCGACGGCAGCCCAGGAGCAAGCTATCGAGTGGGTAGTCGAAACAGCCCTGTACGTAATATTGCCAACAATTAACAGATTTTCGATCATGAGGTTTTTCGGGAAACTAACCGATTTCACACTCGTCTCATTCGCCTCCATGCTCAGGATTTTGATCAAACGTTCAGCGCGATAGCAATAACCACCAGTGCAAGTCCTGTTAATATCAGATTAGGTAACTGTTGGTATAAATCTGTATCTCCATCTTCATCGTCAGTCATTGATTTATAAAAGGGTGCAGAATGAAACAGCGTGTCGTTTTGGATCACGGCTGATCTACTTCTCATCTTCTAGCTTCCTAATCTCACATTGATTCATTCAGTCAACATCATTAATTATCACCCGTTCGTTGCCCGCGGCATCAGAGCCGATTCCAGGCTCTTGTAGCATTCGATTGATTGAGATATTTCGAGTGAAGCAAAGAGATAGAGCAGAAACATTAGTGAATTCGCAGAAAAACATCAACGCTTGTAAATTGGAAATGCCACCAGGTGAAAACTAGCACTGAGTGGGAAGTGATGGAGTTGCTGCAGATCTATGTTTCGAAAAACGTATGAATTGATACCAAAATAAACAACTTATTTATTCTTCGAGACAACAAATATCATGTTCGCCTTCTTCTCTCCAACTTTGTTAATAAATGGCCATCTCCGAGTGAATTTTCTGTGGGCGAGAATAACAACGGCAGCAATGACAACGCCGGCAGCAGGTATGCTGATTCCCAGCAGCAAAGGGAGATTTATTGTTGCGGCCGGTGCAGCCAGAGGAGGCGCAGCTGTGGGTGGCAGGAGACAGTTACAGTCGGTACCATTGGGCATCCCGTTGTTTGGAGTGTTGCCGAAGACTGTGTCCTGACAAGGCAACCGCATAATCGGCATTGTATTATCTGTTCCCATTCACTAGGATCCAACATCCTTCTCACACAACAGAGTGCAGATGGATTACGAGCTTTCATTTCTTTTGGGCCTTAAATTTTCCTATATGCAGAAGCATATCAAATTTCCGTGATTCCCAATGGGATTTCCCATAATGTGATTGGTTTTCGCAGGGTTGGTGGTAGGGGATGGATGAGGTTTCGGAATTTCGTTACTCGCGGAACGAAAAAATCGGACTTACCGCATCTGCATTGCACATCTTTTTGTTGCACACGAACAGTTGATCATCAAGCATCGGGCTGACTCCGAGTGGGAATCTGTCTTTCGTCTCATCTCCGTACGTAATGCATCCGTATTGCTGAGATGTATCATAAACCTGATTTCTGTGAAAATTGTTGTCATGTTTTCTTGTAATAATGAAAACGCATGAAACGGCGACATTACGGGGAAGAGAATTACTCAACAACAAATATACCTTGAAAGGATAGGGTCCGCCCACGTTCCGGGTAAAGCAGACATCGCCCTGGCACTGGCCGGTGCCACCAGTCACTGAACCTCATTGATTATTTGTTGATTTAGGTATTTTCGAAAGCCAAATGTGCACTATCCCGGACATTGCCTACTAGCCCTACAACCACCTCCTGTCCGAGATTTCAGTGCCTTTCACGTACATCATGAAACGCACTAGTCTGAATAACGCAAGAGATGAGTCCACTTGTTCTGTCATCCAAAGGGATTCCCGAATCGCCCGGATATCGTGATGCTGTGTAACAGTTTTGCATCTGAATTATCGATTTTCGACAATGGAAGAGCGAAAAAGCTTTTTTGAAGTACGAAAAACGTGAAATATAACTCACATATGGACACGCGCACAATTCGTTGACATAGAACTCCGTATACTGAACGGTCAAGCACATTCCAGGCAGCATATGCAACGGAAAAATGGAGACGAACAGGTCAAACTGCAAAAATATAACATCATTAGTGCTAAATAAATACTATCGCAGGTACAGTGCGCTCATCCGTCGGCCGAACTCGAGGCACGACTGGTATGAAACATTTGAATCTGCTAACAAATACCTTCTCGAGTATTGTACCCTGTTGGCATCTGCGTTCAATAACGGTCGCCTGGCCACTCAAAGCATCGAGCTACAAATACAAAAGTTTCATGAGAGAGTTTACGAAAAATATTAACTTGTGTATTTTTTGGCCCAGGGTCTCCCACTCTATGACAGCTTTGCTTGAGAAGAGAGGCGGAGAATGAGAAGAGTAGGGATAGAATACTCTATTGAGAACGGCTGGGCCAAAAAGTACAGAAGTGCCTACAATTAGTTTCGTATGAAAAACTTACCGGCGCCATTCTGTCCCGCGTGCAATAGTTCGTCGCGCACTGCCACTCAGACACAGTCTCCGCGCCCTCATACGTCTTGCCCTCCAAGTAGAGTTTGAAATGGAACGCTACCCGAGACATCGAGTAGAGTTTGAAATGTAACGCTTCCCGGGACAGCTATCCCGGGTGTCTCTCATTCTTCACCCATACCCGGTCGGGTCGGAATTACTCTACCTCCAAGCACTCGACCACAGGCAGGTCAACGATATCCAAAGGCGCCCGATCATTGCAGAAATCGGTTTTGCTGAGATAAAATAAGTTTCGGCACTAAATTGATTGCAAAATTACCAAACGCAGAGCACAGTCCCTTCGAAATTGCGGCGACAACCCAAACGTAAGTTGTCGAGAGGATATTCGAAGCAACCCTGCAATCGAGAATAATCTTGAAAGTGGCTGGAATTCGTTCTCAAAACATCAAAGATAAGAAAAACTAACCAATATCAAACTAGTCTCGTTGTCGGCAAGATTAAGGTGCTTGATTTCGTGCTCAGCGCGATAGCAATACCCGCCAGTGCAGTTTCTGATTATTTAAAATTCGCTTTTCAATCTTTGCTCAGCGAGTCCAAGAGACTTTCTTCCGCAATAAACCGTGTCAACAGTACCCGTTCGCTCCTTTCGGCATCAACGTAGATTCTATGCTCTTGTAGCAATTGATTGATAGAGTTGCTTGAATTGACGAAATGATAAAGATAAGCAGCATTAACGAAATTGAATGCTGATTGCAACTTGAAATGGACGTAAAAATGGACCCAAAGCAGGTGCAAATGCTCTCCAACCCTTTCGTGAGATGGAAAAAGTAGGGAAAGCTTCCGTCTTGTTGAGAAACATTGCTTGAGGAACAATTTAACGTCAATAACTTTATCATAAAACACGAGTTTCGAAATCTAGGTGATGGGGTTGGATCCGATGCTTGACACCCGGTCGGAGCTGACAGACATCATTCTTGAGAAGAGGACATTGAAATGTACTTCGGACTAATCTTCGGTATTGGCTTCGGATTCGGACTGTTCTTTTGTCTGACATAAAAATAGCTGTTGTATGGCAGATGCCTAGATCATGATTACTGTTATCAGTCCAACTCAGTAGTCACAAGTGTTTACTCGGCGATGAATAACGCGAATTTCTATTTCAATAGTTCATCATTGTGCTATTCTCGAATGCGGATTTGAACAGGAAGTTCACAAACTGTGCACTAACCAGATAATCTCGCATGAATTGTCTAGATCGAAACACCGATCCTATTTTACTTGACCCGAGATAACGTTCCTCTTACAACGATGTGCGCATGATTTCGACTAGATTACGGAACAGTCGATCACAAGAACTTTCGCATGGAACTCTGACAGATGATTCTATTATCTACCTGTTCACTGTCGCCAAATGAGCTCTCCTCAGGTGACTTAATCACGGGGAGACAAGAACTGATTGCCTATTTCTCACTTCTTCTGTCAATCCACATAACAAGTCACGCTTGAGCTTACCATGAATAACTCGGCTTGCTTCGAAGGTTTGTTTCCTGGTTGCAATTCATAGTCAATTCGGCACTAGGTCGGATGAGCCCTTTAGAATGAAAACATCCTTTATGAGCACCGTTTCCATTGTCCGTCTATTACAAAAAGTTGCGCTCTCGCCCTCATTACGTGCTCATCCAGTAGGTTATCATCCGAATGTTCTACTCAAAGTGCTCAGGAGATAACGGGTTTGTGCTGCTTCATGCGATTGTTTCGTATTCACTACTTGTGCTGGCGCTTGTTCTGAACGCAATGGTCTTCATTCTTGTGAAGTAGGAAGAGTATTTGTGCCTTGTCGATAACTTTATTCCAGATTCTCGAAAAAGATTACCGATTTCCGTTACGTGTTCTACAACAACTGTGTTGCGAATACCATATGTGCAGCGGTTTTCTCCATTACTCTAATGGTACTAAAGACGACAGCTATTCTCCCAAATCTCATTTTCCAGCAATGGATATTTCTTCCGGGATTAGCAGTATTCTTTCCAACCGGCCCTTTCGCTCATGACATGACGCTAAGTCCAATTGTATTTCGAGTGAGAACGCACATTTCCGTTGTTGATAAATGATCGGTATTCCAGATTCAAACGCTAATTTACATCTATGTGATGTGTCTGGTGTGCTCTACGTTTGTCTATCGCTATCTCATCGTTGTCCGGTAATGTTACTCTCATTCCGGATCACGTTTGTTTTAGACCAAACGTGCGTGGAATCAAAGCAAAAGCCATGTCATCTCTTCTCTTCATCCCTGTTTTACTTTGGTTTCTCGAGCATTCCAGAGTTACGATTTCACCCGACTCCGAGCTCAGGTATTACCATTTCTCTTAAATATGATTAGGGACCACAACGTGATTGGCCGAACTCATCGTGAGGGCCAGGTTGTGTTGCTAATGTATCCCTCTAGGGCCAAATAAGATCATGTTTTTTACCGTTTGTCGATATCTCATCTCTGGACCGAGTTGTGCTTCAAAAACCATGCGAAAAAGCTATAGTGGGAGGAAGGGAGATTTCCGGACCGATCAAAAGTGGGCGGAGCTAATTTCAGCTCGTTCCCAAACTCTGGCGGCCATAGTTTCACCGCTCTGAGCGAGCCGCTGTTCAGATGCCGAGGTGGCGCAATCAGTCCTAAGCGGAGAGAGTGCGTGCTAGAGTAGCCGGGTAGTACTTCCCGGGGGGAGAGAGGGAGAGGGCGCATGCAAATGAGGGAAGGGAGGGGAGGAGGGAGAGGAGGAGGCGCGCTAAACACCGTAAGTCTTGTATTTGTTTTACTCAAATAGCAAATCGGGGACACTTTTGAAAAATGTTTTCTCATGCTTAATATTCCTAATAAAATCAGGGTAACAAACAGTGTGATGCGCCCTTGTGTACGATCACTGGAACCCAGTGAATCACCGATTCTGAACCATTCAATATCGATTTTCACCCATCCAAAATTGATCAAACATAGGGCGCATCGGGTCTTTTGTGAGGGACGCCGATACCTACCAGAAACGCTTTAGATCACCTAAATCGGTGGAGAATTCGCTTTGCCATTTCACTTGCCAGTTTTTTCTGTCGCGCTTTATCCCTCCCGAGTGGGCGGAGCTTGGAGTCTCTAAATATGATTAATCAATTTCGTTTCTACTTCACTTCAGAACACGTGTCAGCAATATGATCGGGGACAGATTTGCTCTAGATTTTCAGAAAATTCACATGTTCGTAATCGCAACGAATGTAAGTTGTTCGAGGCAATAAAATAAAATCATAACACTTTTCAGAAATTCCAATTTAGCCTTTGGAATGTTGCTCGGCTGACTTACATTGTATTTCAGCTGAATTTGATGAATTTCATCATGATTTGGGCTGGTATGGTACCCTTCATTATTTGAGAAATCTAAATTTTTCAGGAATTCGCATCTACCAAACTATCCAAAAATCAGTTGGTAGCCAACAATCGAAGATAATGGAGAAAAACGCGCTGCGGCTTCTGCTTTCACAGGTGAAATTAAATAATGGAAGCAGAATGGTTACACACACTCCCAGGCCATAAACCCGATAATCCTGCTGCACGGTCCGACCTTTCTCAACTTCATTCAGGGAGAAATCACAGAACTCCCTGAGATTGTTCGATCGTTATTATTATTTTGCAATCCTGAGATCCTTTCCAGGTCGGTAAAGTCTCGTGCGTTCTGATGAGTCTCTTCACTATAACGAATCCCCTGTTGAACTTGATTTTCTCAAGAGACCTCACAAAATCACTCAAAGACGGCCACAGCATGCGCAAGAAATCATCCATGTTTGTCTCCACTGAAGAACAGAGCCAACGGAAGAAGTCTTCCGTATTCGTTGTACAGCAGAATACATGAAATTCATCATTTCATCGATAAAAGTCTTCGTCTTTGGTAGTTTTTCCCTGTGAGACTTGTCACTCACGAACTGCAGCCTTTCAGAAGCAAAGTTACATTTACCGGGGGGTGGTTCAGATGTGTTCCTGTATCACTGTCGTTCCTGTGATCTGCGCGCTTTCTTTTGATCATGTTTCACCTGACAAATACAAGCACTTTCCGCTTACGCAAAGCAAACTTATCGGGGTCGAATGGCCAAAGTCGTAAATCGGCATTCCCTCTCACGAGTCAGACTGCGCGTGAGATTGAGAGGGATGCGGATGGGCCATGATTCTGTTGAATTGGGCGGAAACCCAGCCATCTGGGAGTGATATGGGCGACTTGGACCAGTGCTGCTTCCTCTTCTTCTCCTGCAATCTCCCTTGCATCTTTTTTTATGTTCTGCCATTACTTATTTCTCGTCGCTGTTTTACTTTACTTGTCCGGAGATGCTTTCCATATCTCCTGAAACCCCTTCCATGTTGCGCATGTTCCAGAAAATGTTGCTTCCCCTTGGAGCCAAGAAAGATTAAATAAGCCCTTCCATCAATTCCATCATCTCAACGCTTTTTCTGGATCGCTGTCCGTGACACAGAATGCGAACACGTTCCCATCCTTGGAATGATCAAAGCACGCCGCCCTCTACTGGCGATAAGCCCCTCCATCATCTCCTATTGTCTCAATGCTCATCCTTTTCTTCTTTGCTTATCATCAATATTTGCGCACGCCCACAGAAGAAATGGGCGAAATTGTGAAGCCGAAATTGCGCGCGCAAAACGCTCTCACCTCTCTCGTTTCGCCTGCATTTTAGTCGCGAGAGCCACACAACCGGGCCATTGTCTCTAATATTCGCTTTACCACAACAAAGCGTCACTCATAGCGCTACTGAAAGCCCTCTGATCATTATCTCTCTGATTCCCTGCATCACTTTTCATGCAATAGCGCCAACAATCGAAGAAGTTGCGTCTGATGTTGTCTGTACCATGATGTCTTTAGTGCCTCCCAGGCTTCAGTTTGTCTCAATTACCCTCCTCGTTTTCCATTGACTCTGGTCGGTGAGAGAACAGGGCGCAAGCCGCCTTCTATTAGCTTCTCTTTCTGTCTCAATTACCTTCAATTGTGTGAGCACAATGATTACTCTTTAGGCAGTCAGAGACGCTAGAGATAATGCAATTAAGAGAGTGCGCTCCTGCCAAAGCACTCCAGTTGATTGGGTGATGGGTGTGCTTTTACCGCTCCTCTCTCCGTTATTTGATATGTGTTGACTCAGAGGCCACGAGAGGTCAAACATTGGGAATTTATCTGCCCCTTCACTCGTCTAAATATCCGCCGCTGTTTTCCGTCCTCTTCTCTCTAAAGGCATATTTTAGACACCAAAGGAACGCGGAAAGTGTCGCGTTTCGTAATGACATGAAGGAGCTGAGACACACTGGACAATGATCCCGGCAGCGGCAGTCGCTAGTGAGTCATTTACGGGACTTTCTAAGCGTGAAGAAGGGCGGAACGATACTCGCTCTCTTTTTCACACACGCCAGTTTCCTCAAATACGAAAGACCAATTTTCATTCACAACGCAGAAATCAAGCCTTAGTCTTCAAATATGACGGAACAGTTCGCCCATTTTAGCATTCCCTCTATCCGATGTAGCAATGGACAACGCAACGGAGAGCCTGGAGGAAGTGCTGGCCACTGTGGTGTACATGGCGAGGAGTCCAACGATGAATATTGTAAGTTTTTTTTTTAACATTCATCAGCTCTAGGCTAAACCAGACTAAACTGATTTTTGTGAAAGTTTCCTTATTATTCCGCCTCTTCACACGAAATAGGAATTAGGAAGTGCTGGCCACGGTGGTGTACATGGCGAGGAGCCCGACCATGAACATAGTGAGTATATTTCGTAGATATTTCCTTTGTCCTCTTCTGTCGAGGGAACGTCCGCGCCTACGCTAAGTTGACCGTTTTAAAGTACGCCCACATTCGCTCAATTGTGACTTTCTTGTTGTTTTGGTTTCGTAGAGGAACCACATGTTTTCAGATGCTCTACTGCCGACTGTTCATCTCCATCATCGGCTTGATCATGGGCTTCGCACTGCCCATGTTTCGGAGGTACACTATTTCCTGTTCATCGCCTCCTCTTTTGATAAATGCCTTTTTTCTCGCCATAAACCGCCTAGATGTGCCAGATATTCCTTATCTTTAGTAGAGATTCGATTTTACAGGAAATTCGTCGCTCACGGAAGCCTTCTCATGCTCCTGATGCAACACTGTGCCTGGAATCTGATGCTGTCGTTCATAACTCTCATAGACACACTGATTACTGCGTATACTTTTGCTAGTTGGAGGTGAGAGCTTGTTAATTTTGTATTTTTTTTTAAATCAATAAACTGGACGAAAATGAACAATAAACCGGAAAAATCTCTCATCGATACCCTGATCACTGCCTACACGTTTTCGAGTTGGCGGTAAGGGCATTTAGTACATCAACTCTCCCCGGAAGAGTGGCTGCGCTTCGAAATATCTTTTCATGAACGAGTGAAACCAAACCATCATTCCCAGAACCAGAGACGTGCCGAACTTTCACCTTTGGTCTTCAATTCCCTCGAAATGTGTTATCGGCACGTCAATCTTTGAACTATTGTGACGAGGAGATTGCAACGTCCTCGTTAATTTCCTCCTTCTCATTTCCCTGAAACGTTCTTGCAGGAAGCCCGAGGACTTGATTGCATTCAATGACGGACACACGTGCTTCCACAGGAAAATCTGGCATATTTACGCGGTTTATGGTGAGATTTTAGCACCTTTTTCACCAAAACAGTTGAGAATGTTCAAAAATGAGTGCAAAAACCGATGAAATAACTGAATTGGTAATTCAAAACCGTTTGAAGGTACGATGACATCGATGTTTGCCATAACAATCGAAAGAACGTTCGCTTCGAAGTTCTACAAGAATTACGAGCGATCGAGCAAAAGGCTGGGATATATACTCAGTGTTGGACAGGTACGAATCTTTTTTACTAAGCACTGTCATAAAAGTACATACATACATACATACATACATACATTTATCCTGGCATCGAGGCAATGGGCCTGCAGGGCGGCAACTTAGGGGAGGGGATTGGGATCTTCGTACTCACAGTGTCGTTGGGTCAAGGGATGGAATCTTCTTACATTTATCTTCTCAACCGATAGTCGCGCTTGGTCGAGTCCGTTTGAGGCGGGAAGTAGATCATCCACCCACCGAAGTCCATACGTAGCGTGGTTTAGAGCAAACTCACGAGGCAGGATTCGTGAATGAGGCCTTTCTTGACGGTAGATCACTTGAGACGATGGGATCCGTCCTGGGTCCTCCTTTTGTAGTGTACCGAGTGGGCGATACTCATCCGGTTGCCCAAGCTGACGGACGAGGATTCTCCAGACTGGGGGTGGAAGAGAGCGGGGGTGAGAGTCGACCGTCCGTCACGAGCGCGAGAAAGTCATAAAAGTAGAGGAGGCAAAATTTAGATTTCAACTTTATTGGAATCTGATAACTTAAAAGGTATTTCCAGTTCGCCCTAGCATCTCTCTTCACGCTCGGAGCAGCGATCATTTACGATTTCACTGAGACGAGAGCACATTGCTTCGTCGTGACTCGAGGAGGGGAGTTGTTCCATCGATCACTGGCGGTGAGTCACCTAGTTCGATAACGCTATTGAGTGCAATTTGTCGAGATTTGCCCTATAGGACCAAGGGTTACGACTGACCTAATTTGAGAGACTACTCTTCAACAAAACAAACTTTGATCCCTGCACCAAGCATCTATCACCAAGACTATGCAAACATTGTGTTGAAAGTTAATTTATGCCTTTGAAAATTGTCAAAAACATATTGCATTTCAGGCAACTTCTTTCGTCTTGGAAATGACGTGTTTGATCATTTTCTGTTGTCTCCTGCGAATAAATCAACGGAGATTGGACAGTGATTACTTCGGTGGTCTGAGTGTGAAGTAAGTTTCTTTCTGAATTTCACAATCGTAATATCGGGTTTGAAGTGAAAAAAAGGTTGCTATTTCAGATACCAAATCACCGAGAACGTCCGCGCCCTGAAGTTGCTCGTCCCTGTCGTTATGTGAGTCTCATTTGCATTCATTGGATTCTGTTTCTCACCAGCACGTTTCTTCGAGTGAAACATATGTGGGCGTTGCATCGAGTCCTTCGTGAAAATATAACAATATTTCAATAACAGTTCAGAACATTTCAGCAGCCACATCACCCTCACAGTCCTGGTCGCAGTCTCCTTCTCTATCTATGCAGTGATCGTCATGGCACCGCACACAAGGGCCATTGCGGAGGTATGGATTAGAGAATCAGAATAAGAATTTATCAAGGGTCGCGTAAACCGCTGATTACAAAAGTGCTGTTTCATTCGTGAGAGAAAGAGATAGAGCTCGAAATACGGGTTGCAGTCTCTTTTTTTTGCGCAACTCTTTCACTAGTCCGTAGTTCGAACTCTAGTACACAAGCTGATAAGTACTCCACAACTTTGAATCTCTATAGGGATTTCTCAAATAAACGACCAGACAATGACTATTGAGCGTACACATTTCGAATTACTGAATGCGGAATTCCAGGAAAGTCTCGGTTTCCTGCATCTCCATGCTGTCATCGTGCCTGTGTTCATGTTCGTGAGGCATAGGTTTGTTTTCCATCCTTCAAATTTCAACAATCGTCGCTGGGAAAGCGAAATCGCACACTTCTTCAGGCGAAAATCGAAACAAGTGGCGAAGACCTCCCGAATCAATCGATTACACGGAACAGCTCTGATGAATGAACACGACAAAGCGATTATGAAGAACTGGTAAAAAATATGGAATTATCGTTATGAGTAAATGTGATTGCTTGTATCCTGCAACAAATGTGATTTAGATAAAGGATCTTTGATGCCTCAATTAATCGCCGAAGTTGTAGCAACACATTACATAAATTTGTTTTCATGCTGCCACTCATATCAGATGTCAGAAACTTCAGTAATGATTTCCCTGTGGTATCATCACTAATGCATCAGTCGGCTTTCTTATTATCTCAGCATTTTGTTTGTTCCAACATCAACACATAACCGATCTCCCATCATACATTTCATAATTGCAATTGTTGATCAGACTTCCTCAACGTTATCTAAACATTTTTTATTGCACTTACAATTTCGCTTTCGTACGTCACAAAAAATGAAGTGAAATCATCTCTCTAATCACAGACGAACCGCGCGGGTGAAGTACATTGCAAGGCCACTGCTTGTTACCACCGAGTTTTTTTACGATATTCATTCTTCACTCGTCCATCTCACTCATGGAAGCAGTTTTGTCTCAACCTAACGGGCTGAACATCTCCAACGAAGAAATGGAACTAGCACTCTACATGGCGTCCAGTTCCTACATGCATTTCGTGCGTTTTCTCTTTCCAATTGATTTGATTTCGAAAATTTCAGATAATCGCCTTCCGAATAGTGACTGCTCTGCTCGGAATAGTCTTGCTCTTCACTATGCTGTGCATGAGGTATCTACAATTTTTCGAGGTGACAAAGGTCTTCTATAGATATCTCAGATGGCAGATTACACACGGCAGTCTGATCATTCTCGTCGCTCAACATACAATCTGGGCTCTGTTGATGTCGGTGTTTGTGCTGGCCGAAGCCTCTTTATCTGGCTATGTGTTTCTTACATGGAAGTTAGTTCTTTTGTGTTCGCATGTGTCTACGTCTCTCTGTTACAGAACCCCAACGGACTTGTTTCTGTACAAAGATAGTACAAGTTGCTTCCACCGCTCGGCTTGGCTAATTCTCTCACTTCAAGGTGCGGTAACGCTGAACTTTTCAAAAGGAAAGATGTTTTCAGGCAGCATAACATCGATGGTTGTTGTCACCATGGAACGAGGAGTTGCGTTTCTACGAAGACGGACATATGAGAAAACAAGTCTTCAATTAGGATGTCTTCTTACTGTTGTCAATGTAAAAAAACTACTTTTTTTCGTTGATCAATATTTTTTTCGTATTCAGATAACCTTCACTGTTCTACTTCAGTATGGTGTTTATGCCCACTACGATTTTGGGGAGCCCCGTTTTCGGTGCACCGTCGTAACTAAGTCAGGAGAAGAGTATCATCAAATTATGGGCGTAAGTTTTCGACTTTTCGTAGAGATTGCCTTATTTCAATTCAGGTCCTACTGCTTTCCCTGGAGCTACTGACAATCTACTCATTCCTATTTCTCTTGCGTTTGAACCGAGCTAAACTTGCTAGAGGAATAAAGACACTGACCGAACGGTGACCTTGTTTCTTCATTTCTATTTCGAAACATTTATTTTTAGATATCAACTATCCGAGAATATACGAACCCTGGAGTACCTGGTTCCTATTATATCGTAAGAATTGAACCGCAACTTTCAATCAGCTTCATATTTCCAGAAGTACAACCGCTTTCAACGTCGCAGCAATCTTTCTGTTTGTCGTATTCAACTCCTTAGGTCTAGACAGGAAAAACTATGCTTTGCATGAAGTGAGCGCTATTCCACAGCTATTCTCTAGTGATATTCTCTGATGTTGGTATCAAGCTAGATCATAACGTGGGGCGGCACAGTGCTTCAGGGCTTTCAAACATCGGTATGTTTTCAGGAAAGCATCTCCTTCCTCCACTTGCATACCATCATCTTGCCTATTGTGCTGTTCATGAATAATCGGTAGTCAAATCTGCTCAACTGACTTTGAAATCAGCTCTGCTCTTCAGGAAAGAAGAGCGTTCTCGTCAGAAAGTTCTCGTCCTTAACCGAGCTCAGGGCGAAGTCTTCGTAAGGAATCACACTAAAGTGATTCAGAAAGCATGGTGATTCATGCGACGTCTAATGATAAAAACAATCAACCTGCAGATGTTTAAGCTGCACAATAAATGACCTGACGTGTGTCGCTTGCATGTGCATTGTTCCCTTAATAATTATTTACTTGACAGTGGTATTATTGCTTAGTCAGCTTGCTCATCGAATGATTTGCGCATTCTAAAATTGGAACGTTTTGCTTTTGATCGTTGATGATGGTTGAAGTGCGTTCGCACTAAACTACGCACTTCGAAACCTCAAAGCACGCATTATGTCAGCGAGCCAGCTCATGATCAAACTATTTGAATCTGATTGTACTTGCATGGGACCATTACGTGCATACCTCAATTTCATTCTGGTGGCAAACACTTGTTTTTCGCTCATTTGCAAATGCTGCTATTCGCATCTCCTGTTCAGGCCAAAATTGTTCTAGAATAAATCGCTCGTGCTCCTAGAATAGGTGTTATTGCTAACGATTTGTACCTGCAGAACTGATATTTTCTTGATTACCAGTCTTCGCTATCGTTATACGCGTCTCTCTTTCTTCAATCAGCTGTCATACTCATTCAGAATCCATGATGAATATCACGTCTAACGAAATCGCGTTGGCGGAGTATCTGGCTTCGAGTAAGATAATGCATTTGGTAAACATTTCCGAGTTCCTATTTTTCAAAATATCAACGTTTTCAGATAGTAATCGCACGCCTTGTCATTGGTATTACTGGACTTTTAGCCCTGCTCACACTTATTCCATTCCGACAGTAAGATCCCTGTACAATTCGTTTGTAAAGTGCATATTCAGTATCTCCAGAAACTTCGTCGCCCACAAGAGTCTGGTTCTATTGCTGACTCAACATTGTTTATGGAGTTTCATTCAATCACTTGGAGTGACCATCGATAATTTCATTGTTGCATACAAACAAATAAACTCTCGGTGAACAAGAAATCAAATTAAATTTGATCGGTTGTTTTCCAGAAGTACGAACGATCTATTTCTTCTCAACGGGGGATTCTCATGCTTTCTTAGATCCGGTTCATGCATGCTTTCATTTCAAGGTATGAAAGGCTTCAATTAATGAATTCAGTATTGTTCTAGGTGGAATCTACTCTCTACTCGCTATAACGATTGAAAGAAGTTATGCTTCGAAGAAGTATCGTACATACGAAAAATCCGGGATCCGTTTAGGAGTTGCACTGAGCTTGATTCACGTAAATTTTGTACACAATTCGAAAATACTACTGATCTCAGATCCTGCTTGCATTATTCTTTTTCTACTTGATAGTCCATTTCTATGATTTCAACAAAGCCTACGCGAGATGTAATATTGCTACCGAAGAAGGGATTCACTTTCACAAGTTGCAAGGGGTAAGAGAGAACAATCATCCGAAGCTTTGGTATCATTCGCTCATTCAAGGCCCTGCTGACGTTTATCCAACTGTTTTCTCTCTTCACTTTCTATCGCCTGCTGAAATCAAACGAGCGAAAACTCGAGAATAGCAGTTTTAGCCTTTCGGAACGGTTTGTAGCCAGTTCCATTCGATAACATAAAATATAATTTGCAGATATCAACTGACAGAAAATGTGCGGACACTACATCTACTGGTTCCGGTTGTGGGGTTCGTATTTACATTTTTCGCAAAATAATAGATCAACAAAAATATTATTTAGCAGTCACATCTCTCTGAACCTTTTCGTTGTCATATCCTACATGGTTTTGCATTCGCTGGATCTGAGCATATACCAAACGTCCGTTGGAGAGGTGAGACCGCTTGTTCTGTTCATAAAATTACTGTGCTTTACTGTAGGAATCCCTCGGTTTCCTACATTTGCACTCTGTTGTCGTTCCTCTGATACTGTACATTCGGCACCGGTTTGTTTCGCAGTTTTTTTTGTCGGATTGAAATGTTCAGGCGAGAACTAACATCGCAACGGCACTTGTTTCAAGCTAATGCCACCGATTGCAAAGGATTCGCCGACAGACACCTTACGGTTGTTCAAAGGGCCTGGTAACGCTGTGCTGATGATGCAATAAAGTTTTTTGAAAGATCAATTTTATCGTTAAAACATTTTTTACGGGTTATAAATGTTGTACCCCTCCGATCGCTGAACAGGTCTTAGTGGTTCAAGTTCAGTGTCATCCAGTTTTTCGCATCGAAAGTGAGCTCTGACTCCATCTGGATAGTACTCAAACGAGTCATCGTGAAAGGAAGTCATTCTTAGAGAGATTGCGTTTGCTGTTAGTTTCTTGGCCATATCGTCCCAGAACTGTTTCGGTTTCTTGAAGTAGGCTCCTTGTTGCGAGTTATTGCTCGTTTTCTCGTAGATGTCAATCGATACATTGATTAGAGTCGAATGGACAGCGAGTTTGCCTAAATACCCTTCAAAATTGGACAGTAAGAAGTAAACTAACGAATATTTGCAGGGCTGATTTCATTGCCAATCAATAGAACTTTCTGCACGCTATGGTCGCGGCAAATTTCTATAAGCCGAGTTCTGTAAATGAAAGCTTGAACCGCTTAAAAAATGTAAAAATAACGTACATTGCGTCGTTATTGAAGCTGAAGTTCCGCATCTCCACTCTGTCAATGGGAACTCCTTTCATCGATTTTCGGACAGCGTCAATTTTGTAACAACTGGTGATGCATGTAAAATCTTCCAGTACGATCGTATCGATTTTCGAGAAGATTGAAAAGAAATGATTGAGGCGTTTGATCGCACTCTTTCTTGGTCCCTCTTCCCTCCTCTGCTCAATCATTTTGAAGCATTCGTAGATTGCGAAAAGAAGTAAAATGGTGAAAAGAAAGCAAAACAATGCGGCGAGCCACATATTTCCATCCTTGACCCATATTCTAGTCAAATTGGCCAAGTTGGCTAAATTGATCACGCTTGCAACAAAACGGCGGTGATATTTCCATCCTTTCCAGGCGATGCTTTGCGGCTCACAAGTAACTTCGATGGTGCCCTGACAAATCGAACATTTTCAATTCATATTTATTACAACTTTAGCTTCGACAATTATCATACGTGGTTAAGCATAAACTTACGTCGTTTTGCCTATCAATCATATCGAGCCATCGCCCGACCCCAACGCGTTTCGCAAATCTTTCAGGCAACTTCGCAGTCATGCAAATCTTCTTCATTGCTTCTTTATTCCGTTTTTCCTTCTCAGAATCTTGATATGTCCCATACCTACTGCAGCCCCCTGCAGGGACGTTGGTAAAGAAGTAAACACGCTCAAGAGGAGCGAGTTTCTTGCTGAGATGCTCAGTAACCATGCCGTTCCATGAGCGGGAGATCTTCAAGATGAGAGTACAATTAGGTCGAAAAAATACCGCTTACGAATCGCATTTTGTTGGCCGAATCCGCATCTATCGTGATGATTCTCCTTATTATGTCCGGAGGAATCGAAGCGAGGTCGATGAAGGGTTCCATCTCGATGACGCATGACATCTTCCAGTAAACGGATTAAAATATGTGCGAAAAATGCAATCCAGAAAATGCTTTTGGGATTTCGAAAACACGCGCGCTAAAAAGAAGACGCTAAGACGTTTGTTTTGCGGGGTTTTCTTGTGGAACCAGTTCATTCTGGATGTACGTAAACTTGTGATGTCTCATAAATGGTACAAAGGAGATACTGCTAATGGGAATGCAAATTACGCATTCGGTCTCATCAAGTCTCATCAAGTCTCATCAAGTCCATCAAGTTTTGCACAACGGAAGTGGGCTCTAATTCCATTTGGATAGTACTCAAACGAGTCATCGTGAAAGGAAGTCATTCTTAGAGAGATTCCTTTCGCTGAGAGTTCCTTGGCCATATCGTCCCAGAACTGCTTCGGCTTTTTGAAGTAGACCATTTGTTGTGAGTGATTGTCCGATTTCTCGTAAATGTCAATCGATACATCGATCAAAGACAAATGTATGGCGAGTTTGCCTGAATTGAGAGAAGTTCCATCGATAAATTTAGAAAACTTGCGTATATTTGCAGCGCTGATATCACTGCCAATCAATAAAACTTTCTGGATGCAATGGTCGCGGCATAATTCCAGAAGGCGAATTCTGAAAGCAAAAGTTCAATCTGCGAACAAGAAGCCGAAGTCAAATGGGTCTCGCTTATTCCCAAAGTTTTTCGCATTGACGGGCGAGCAAGACCCATTTGATTTGGTACTTGTCTAGTTCTCCGGAAGAATGTCTATCCTCCATCCACCCCGACCACCAACTCTGCGTTTGGAAATATCTTATCAGGAATGAGTGAAACTCAACCATTCTTCCGGGGAACTAGACAAGTGCCTTTGATTTATGAATGTAATAAACATGTGTAGTGAGAAACATACATGGAATCGTTATTGAAGCTGGTGTTCCTCATCTCAACTTCGTCAATAGGAACTCCTTTCACCGATTTCCGAATAGCATCAATTTTATCACAGTTATCTTTGCAGTCGAAATCCTCCAGAACAAGCGTTTCGATTTTCGAAAACATTGTAAAGAAGCGGTTCAGTCTTTTGACAAGCGCATTTCTTCGTTTGTCAATTTTTCTCTGCTCGATAAGTTGGTGAAAATCGACGACTATGATGATAACCAGCAGAATGCAAAGGATGCCGCAGAAGAAAGCGAACCAAAAACTTCCGCGTTTCAGAGCCTGCACTATCGCGATTACACCGCAGATTATTTTGAGTATACACAGTCCAAATTCTCGATAATATTTCCACACTTCTGATGCGATGTTCTCAGGTTTGGCATAAACTTCAATTTGTATCTGAAATAGTCCTTTCATGATATTTGTTTGATGGGTATTACCATAACCAATTATCCATACCATATGGTCATCATATTCCCTATCAAAGACCGTGAGCCATCGTCCGACTCCGACTCTGTTCGAGTATCTCTCAGGCATTTTAGCATACATGTGCACTTGACTCATCGCCTCTTGGTTCCGCTTTTCCTTCTCTCTGTCTTGATAAGTTTCAGTCCTAATGCAACCTTGAGCAGGCACGTTTGTGCAGAAGTACACACGCCTTAGAGGAACGAGTTTCCCACAAAGGAGTTTAACAACCATCTCGTTCCATGAGCGAGAAATCTGATGTATTGAATGAGTAATTACTCGAAAGCAAGAGAGACTTACGAGTCGCATCTCGCCTGAAGAGTCCTCATCAAGTCTGACGATTCTCCTGATTATGTCCGGTGGAATGGAACCGAGGCTGATGGCGGATTTCAGTTCGATGATGCAAGACATTGACATCTTCTTGAGGATACTGAATTAGAGACAATAAAATGAGTTTCAGCGAGCACTTTTTTCGAGGAAAACGCGCGCGAATAGGAAGACAGACGCGACGCTATTTTGTTCGAGGTTTACCGATAGTACCAGTACCACCCGTGTGTGTCCGTGAACTTGGCGAGAAAGCATTATGAAGCCCAATCATGTTATCCGAGAAATAAGGGAATCTTTCAAAGAACTAGTGTTTGAAATTCGCGTCCTCACGCCGCCTCCTCACGCCTGTCTGACACAGAGTGTGTATGGAGACGGCGGGCTGTACTCCAAACTCTCTAAAAATGAAACAAAAGTATCTCACGATAACCATAATGCTACGTTTAGTAATGACTTGAATGATACATGTCTAAGCTTGATATTTTCCCCATGTTTCAAGCATATTCCTTTTTTCCAAGGAACAACTCTCAGCTCAGAAATAACTCATTCAAGTCAATGCCACTGACGACAGCGGTTTTGCTAACCGTCACTTGAGAAATCTCCAGAAATCATAGTGACCGAAAGTTCGAACAGTCTGCGCAGACAGAAAATATAAATTAGCATAGTAAGGCCTAGTCGTAATCTTTGTTGTTGCGCTCTGGCATGCGCCAAGTCAACAATTATGACTCCCGGTGGATTTTTCGAATTGTTTATTGCGCTACCATATCTTCCAGCTGGCTATTCGCTAAATATAGTCATCGACTGATGGTCGTTGCTCATACCCCTTTCAACGTTTCGAATGACAGATTTGAGATTGCAGTCTTCATGGCGACCAGTCCATACATGCACTTTGTGAGGCTCTCTTTGCACTCATATAATTGAATGGGTTTTGCTCAGTTAACCGCCGCTAAAATAGTCACTGCATTGGCCGGAATTGTTCTCATGCTGAGTTCATTCTGCCAAAAGTGAGGACGATGTTTCCATTTCTTGCGATCGAAATATTTCTTCGACAGATGGCAACTAGCGCACTGCAGCTTGTACTTATTGGTGGCTCAGCATTCCTTCTTGACTTTGCTCATGGCTATTCTCTTTCTTGTGGATAATTCCATAACAGCTTTTGTTCACATGACTTGGAGGTAACCTGGCCACATTTGTCCTGCGATAATGCGATTTTTTTCAGAGATGAATCGGATCTTTTCTTGTACAACGACGGACTGACTTGTTTCCACCGTGTTTCGTGGTTTGTTCTGACTTTCCATGGTGCGACACAGGTTGCTTTATGCAACAACTACAGACATTCAGGGAGTACAACATCGATCGTTGTGGTTACATTTGAGCGAGCGGCCGCGTATGTGCTGAGGAAAGGCTACGAAAAATCATGTCATCGATTAGGATATAGTTTGACTGTTGTAAATGTTAGTATCTTCATCAAAAATTATCTAACAAACGATTGTCAGTTATTTTTTGCTGCATTACTCCAATATGGAGTCTACCTCCACTTTGATTTCGATGGATATCACGCATATTGTTCTGTCTCCCCGTCAGGGTTGACATATCACCAGAACATCGCGGTATCACTAAGGATCATACATGAGGTCAGTAAGTAGCTACTTTAGGTAGGGGCCACAACGCTCATAGCCGATGTTAAGCAATGGGGTCAAAAGTATGTCCAAACTATCCCACAGGGCCCCAGTAACAACATGCTTTTTACCGGAAGTCTTTATCTTGCCCCTAAGCTGAGTTAGAGCCCGAAACGTACGCGCGGAAGGCACTGTTTGTAAGGGGAGGAAGGCGAGAGGGGGAGAGGAGGGGGCGG
>LS516031.1:115866-139313 GCA_900490845.1 Pristionchus japonicus | reverse complement strand
CACCCTTCTTATCGATTTTTGACCCTTTTAGTGGAATGTTTCACTTTTCGTACAGCGGTCAATCGATAGAGGGCGGTCATAGCTGCTCAACGCGACTGAGCTTGTGCAATTTGGTTAAGTTTGAGCTTTGTGTTTTCTATTCCACGCTGTTTGGCCGCGCGCCTTGTCCAGAGAAAGTGGGCGGAGCTTGCGGCCCCTAACTTTAGGTCGTAATTTTGAGTCTGGAGCTGCTCACAATGGCATCGTACCAACATCTACTACGTTTGAACAAGCAGAAATTGGCTAGAGGCTGTGAAACGTTGACTGAACGGTACTTCAACTTTGTGATGAGAGCAGGTTATAATTTCTTTTTAGATATCAAGTAACCGAGAACATCCGATCGCTGGAATATCTGGTAGCCGTTGTGTGGTGAGTATATTCATTGGTTAATAATAAACCATGCTAATTATTGATAAATAAGAGAAAGACAATCAGAGTAATGTATTCCAGCAGCACAATTTCTCTCAATGTCTGTGCAGTAATCATATTCATCGTAATCAGCCATTTGCCAATCGACTTTGGCAAGAAAACGCATGCGATTGCTGAGGTGAGAAACGTTTTAGAGCACTTAGAGTCGAAAAAACATAGAAATTTTTAAGAACAGTGTGAGCTTCATTCACTTACATGCTATCGTCCTGCCGATTGTGTTGTTCGTCAACAACAGGTATTTATGCATATTTGAAATGTTAACATGACTCACAATTGCTTATGCCATTCTCTTTTACAAAAAAAGGCAGAAAAAACTATTACTCTTTGCTCCAACGCGTTTACTGAATAATGCTTCAAAGAGGAAGAACGTTCTCGCAAACAAGTGCTGCAAGTGAATCGAGCTCGAGGAGACGTATTCGTGCAAAGTCATATTAATGCGATTCAGAAGTCCTGGTAAAAGATGATTCACTTGATGCGTGCGTTAGTCACCGCAAATCAGCATTGTTACATGTCAGTTGAATCAATAAATGCATAACAACTAGGGTTGACAATTCAAGGATCAATTCAAGTCCTTGCGATCACTTTTCAATTGGATGCAAATCACCTTATTCTTTGCGCAAGGATGAGAGAGACCGGCAATCCTTGCGGAAGGATGAGAATCCTTGCGCAAGGAATGAGGGGGAGAGGGAGAGAATGAGAGGGAAATGAATCTCGCCTCCCCTCATTTTCCCTCTCATTCTCTCCCTCTCCCTCTCATTCCTTGCGCAATGATTCTCATCCTTCCGCAAGGATGGCCGGTCTCTCTCATCCTTGCGCAAGGAATGAGTCTCACTCTCATCCTTGCGCAAGGATGAGAGAGGGATTTTAATTAGTTCATCCTTGGACCCTCCTTGATGTGCTATAGAATTTTCACCTTTTCAGCTAAATAAATGTTTTTGCTTTCTCGAACGCGTGTTATTATAAAAGTGCTCATAATTTTGTACCTTTTGTACTTGAGGTCTCTCTTCTTTTGTAGCGTACGTACATTTTTTTTCGCTTACTGGCCGATATTATATTTAGTTTGGGGCTCTCTGATTCCTAGCGAGCACCTAAGATTGAGGAAGTACTCCTTGCATCATTGTACTTTCTAATTTAGTGATAGTGCAATAGTAAGGCTATTATGCTCTTTCCGCTTTGTGCAATCCCTAGAAATGTAATGGAGCACAAGCTTCTCTCATCTTTTCGGGCATTCTATATTTAGCATCCTTCACTTGTTCGTTGATTCCTCAGCGTCTCTAGTAGCGTAGGCCAAACATTGCTAGGAATGTATCAGTGTGTGAACGAATGATGTCTCTAGTATGGATGTGAATAACTAATTCTAGGGAGAGTCAGTACTTCGATACGCGGCGTTTGCCAAGCCAATGCACTCTCCATCTCTCGCAAAAAGATCCTAGGTGCATTGATCCTCATCTCTATTCAGAGATCATCTTTTCCCGTTCTCTGATAATTCATCTATTCAAATCTCAGCGTCTCTAGTAGGGTAGGCCGTACCTATCTCGGGATGTATCAGTGTGGGAATGTCTGATGTGTCGCGAATTATTCTCGGAATGCTAACGAGCACAATTCAGCACTGCAGTTTAGTGAGAGTGGAATAGGCAATCGTGATCTTTCGACCAGCTTCTGATACCCAATTATTTCATAATGTTTACAATGCCTCTATCGCGAAACATCCATTCTCATGGGAGCACCGATTATACCAGAAATGTTATTATCACGAGCCTTTATTAATGAATACCATCCACATTTTTTATTGTGTTCAAGAAGTTTTTGATATTCTCACATTGAAGGTTGTACGATACATGAACAGAGAATCTAGGAAGTATTTATCATGTGTGCATACCATTCGAGTAAACCACTATTGTAGCCAGTTCCGCGATCTCGTGATAACTCAATAGACATAACTCATTCAGTTTCTCAATGGACAACCACGTCAGTCTGCAGCTGGAATTAGCAGAGTATCTGGCGACAAGCCCGATCATGCATGGGGTTAGTTATCTTTATGTTCATTTCCATGTCCCTTTGTTTCGATGTCAGTACGGCGATATTGTCGCTGAAATCTCAAGCCTCATTCATTTCGGCGCCGTACTACTCAAACCATTCAGACATCACTAGTTAGCGTGAAATTTGTCTGAAAGAATCCTCGCAAACCGAAGAAATGAAGAAATTTTTAGATCGCTATCTTCCGCTTCGTTATCGGTGTTCTCGGTCTGTTCGGTCTCTCCATACTGATCCGCTATCGATCGTGAGTTCAACTATTTTTAGAGTTGAGAAAGCAGGTACTTTCAGTAAATTCCTCGCTCACACAAGTCTCGTCATGTTGCTGTCGCAACACTGCTTCTGGAGCTACATTAAATCTCTCGCCAATGTGGTTGAAAACTCCATCCTAGTCTATCAGTTTTCCACGTACACGTAAGAAAACGCATGTTGATCAGTAGTAGACTCCACCTTTAGAACTCCTGAAGTGTTTCTAAGCCACAACAGTGGAACCACATGCATAATGAGGACAGGCTGGATTCTGTTCTCTTTCTATGGTAACAACTTGCCTGCCTTACATTTCATTCCTCTCCCGCCAAAAGTCTCTTGAGGAACGGGGAGACTTTAACTTTTCTCCCTTCATCATCACCGTTCACTTCAGGAGGAGTGAGTACAATGTTCGTAATCACGATTGAAAGAGCCGTTGCTTCGCGTCATTACCGTTCTTATGAGCGTTCAAGTTCTAGGCTTGGACTCGGACTGACGATAGTTGAGGTTTTAATATCATCATATTTCTCAGGAACTACAATCTGATTTTAGCTCGGAATAGTTGTCGGTCTATCCTATCTCGTTGTTTACTTCTATGACTTTGGACTCGAATACGCTCGGTGTTCAGTGGTCACAGAGAAAGGGCAGACATTCCACATGATCCAGGGAGTAGGGATATCTAATATTCAACGTCACAAAGAAGCTAAATTTTCAGACAGCACTGATCATAATTCAATTTTATTCAACCATCACATTCTTTCGTCTGCTTACGTTGAATAGAAAGAAGCTCCGTGGAGGATATTATTCCCTGACGGAAAGGTCGGCTATTTCCATTTCCTAATAGAGAAACTACTGTTGTACATGATGTTTGAAAAGGGAATTCATTGAAAGGCGCTAGATGGTATGGAAACTATACCGTCTCTAACTGCTTCTCGATTATCAAAGATCCCCACCGGCTCACTGAAAACATTACAGATATCAACTATCAGAAAACGTGAAAACACTGGAACTGTTAGTGCCGTTGGTCTGGTGCGTTTTTCAAGAAAACAGAACGAAACGCAAACATATTGTTGTTTCAGTAGTCACATCTCCCTCAATCTCTTCATCGTCTGCTTGTTCATGCTGTTTCGTGCACTACCATTGACAGTGATTCAACTGGCACTGGCGGAGGTAAGGCAGAGGATCGACGGACCTCCGTTTCTAGGCAATTCTCGCTTTTTATATGAAAACCTGAAACTTAACGGAGATGAAAGAATGAATGAATGAATGAGATCAATCAAAGGCTGTAAATAGGCAATTTCAAGGAATCCCTGGGCTTCCTGCACCTACACTCAGTCATCGTTCCTGCGATTATCTACGTGAGGCATCGGTTAGTCCCTATACTGTGAAATTCGAAGCCGTAGCAAACGAAGCCGTAGCTAAGCTAACTGCTTCATAGTAAAGAAACACATCCAAGTCAACAATATCGTAATCTTTTTTGCAGAAGCAACAGTGATGCACGCAAGCGGATCCTGCAAACGAACAATGCAGACGCGGGTTTGATGGAGAGACACTTGGAGGTCGTGCAGCAGGAGTGGTAAACGCCGTTCATTATATTCGAATAAATTATGTCTGTTCTGATTCAATGAAAGCCTTCACTAATTTGCACAGTATCGTTCACAAAACAGTTCAGTTTCGAAACATTGAGAAACTAATCTGAATCCTTGTATTGATAAATATTGAAAGTTCTCGTATCATGGCCACCACGCACCTGTCCGTCACATAATGCTACGGTAGAACTGAATAGCTCTGCAGAATGTGCAATATTTGTTACGGCTTTTTATATTCAACAGTTGAAATTGGAGACAGCGTGAGAAATGTGAGACGTTTCGTAATTACCACAATGCATTCTTAGTAAGACAGCTTTTGTCGCTGACTGTTTGCTTGAATTTTGTGATTACGATTGTAGTGCGTCTAGCGCACTTAGAGAAGGTATTTAACATCCACGCCGCCAAAGTCCAACGTCTAGGCGGTAAACTCTTTCGGGTAGTTCCGGTCTGTAGTAGCTACTGGCTTTGAACATGCACAACTCAACTATTTCCGATGCAATATTCTATTCGGAAAGTACTTATCTACGTCTGGTGAGCTTCAATACGAATTCTTCGTGAAAAAGTATTTCCAGATGATCATTGTAAGAGTTTCCCTCGCATTTGTAGGTCTTGTGTTGCTGGTTGTGCTACATTTCAATAGACAGTGAGTTAATGAATATTATATCAAATTTTGATCATTTTCAGAAAATTCGTCGCTCATCAAAGTCTAAAAGTGCTGCTAAACTGTCATTTCTTCTGGACTTGCATGATGTGCATAATTACAATTGCTGATCATTCATGGATGTTGTTCACGTTGATAACCATGAAGTGAATCTATAACATGCACTGCATAGTTGAACGCAATCATTTGTTAAGATCTCCGGGAGAACTTGTCAACACTGATAACGATTGCATGATCAGAAACTATCCAAAGTGCTTGGCCATTTATGGTAAGAAACAAATAATAAACTTAACACGTCGAAACTGATATCTAGGAACGATTTGCTCAATGTTTATGATGTCGTTCGAGCGAATCACTGCATCAAATTCACTGAAAACCTATGAACATTCGAGCAAGCGATACGGATACAAACTAGCGGTTGTGCATGTGAATTATCATATCTTTATTCAATTTATACCGATCATTTCAGATCATTCTCACACTCTTGTTTACCGAAGCGCAAGCGAGAACTTACGGTCACGAAAGTGGCGACACAGCTTATTGTATCATACAATCGCCCAAGGGCAAAACGATACACAATCCCGTTTCTGGGGTATGTATTTAGATAATAAAATTTCTTGCTCATACAATCAGAAATCAGAATAAGATTTATGTTTAGCTAATACTGATAGCTGAAGAAGCCTGGACGATAGCAGTGTTTAGAAGGTTGCTCAGAATCAATATTGCTCGACTCAAATCAAACGCGACTTTCACACTGACTGAGAGGTTCAACAGTCGGAAGAAAGCTCTAATTAAAAAGATTCAGGTATCAAATAGCCGAAAACCTGAGAATGGTTCGCATCATGCTGCCTATAGTTTGGTTGGTGGCACTTTAGTTCAGTTTTTATCAGTACAAGTGCAGGAGCCACGTCTTGATTACGATGGGAGCTATCACTGTGTTCTTGTTCATGATATTCGTCGTGGGATTAGAGAGCAGATACTTTTCTTTGTTCGAAGTACGTTCGATCCTTTCTTATTTGCAACAAATTTCTAGGACTCTATCAACCTCGTGTTCCTCCAATCGATATTCATGCCGTACTTCTTCTTACGACAGTTCAGGTGAGCATTTTTTGCATTTTATGATCAGGGAAAGTGTTAGAAATCAAGTACAGATTGGATGCCGCTCGTACTCGACAAGAGATGGCAACGAACACTGCTACTGGTGAGACATTCAACACCGTCCATGCTGCAGTGATTCAAGCCAAGTGGTAACTTGGGTAAGAAGTGGTAACTCTTTCTGTCATCGTTTTCCGTGGGATAAATCTGCAGCTTTATCGAATGAGTGCGTGCAGCGAAATTTGTAGATTATTGCTCTGTTTTCACGCTCAAGGAAGTAGGGAAGTGCAAAGAAGGAACTGCGTGAGTTATGCACAAACTCCATTGACGTGTCCTTCAAAGACCATTTGAATAGATCGTATACTTTTGCACAATTCCTTTGCTTTTGTAATCTTATGATGTCTATTAGTGATCGTTTTCGAACTACCGAATATCCTTCCCTCACCACGCCTCTTGACGCATACATCATTATTATGTTCATGTGGATGACTTCATATAAAACAAATAAATAGTTATTTCTCCGCATGTTATAACACGACTTCTGTTATGACATCAAATGATCCTCAAGCAGAAAAATGGCTTCTCAACATTCGAAAATATCATCTCAAATAAGCAGGCAATAATCCACCATTCCGTTTACGTCACTCTGATTCCTAGCAGAGATCTTCAATTTCGGTGAATTTCTGAGATCACAAGTCCCGAATTTCGTTCATGCCCTCTTTCCAAGAAGCAATATTCCCTGTTTTGATCATCTCACTCCTACACGTGATTTATTATTACCCTGTGGGAAAACGTGTGGATTTGTTCTGGTTGTTATTCTTGTTCGGATCCGACAGAATGTCTCTTTGACAATGTTGAGCGAAGAGGAGATTGCCGAGCTCTACTTGCGAAGTGGCTACGTGAAATTCGTGAGTTTTAATCGTGCGATAAAAACTAATTTATCGTTTCAGTTGATCTTCACTCGAATAATTTCGTCGTTACTGGGCATAGTTCTGTTGTTTACGATGGAATTCTCTCGAAAGCAAGTCGATTTATTTTTCAGGTAATCAGTAAAACCGATTTCCAGAAAATTCGTTGCTCATAAATCGATGAAGTTGTTGATGGCCTGTCATGCTTTTTGGACGTGTATTTTATGCAGTGCGGTATTAGTTGACAATTCGATGACGGCAATCGCTCATTTCACTGCGAGGTTCGTATTTTTTAATAATAACTAGAAAGATTGTGATTGTTTCAGAATCCCTACAGATATTTTGCTAACCACTTCACAATGCTTTCCGCGGCGATTAGTCGTCTCTGTCGCTTTGTATGGTAAGAGCCATTTCCCATTATTTACATCCCTATAAAATATCAATCATCATAAACACTATCATGGCAATTTTATACAGGCTCAGTCAGTTCCATGTTGACAATTGCGTTGGAGAGGCGTTCCGCTTCAATAAACTTTGCCACTTATGAACGAGCTGGAAGATCGAGCGGTTATTTCTACGCAGTTTTCCATGTGAGTATCTAAAAAAACCCTCTAATGTAAAAATAAAACTATTCAGTTTATCATCGTGTCCCTTATGGGCGGAGTGGTCTGGGCAACGTATGGATACCCCTCACGCACTCCCCACTGTACTATTGTCACTCCGAGAGGACAGACTGAACTTGACGTTATCAATGTAAATTTGTTCTTGAGATATTCACATGACCGTTTGATGACAAATCAGCATGGTTTATTGAACTCTCGCTGATCTTTCAGCTCGCCCTATTTGTCATGGAAGTTTCGACAATACTGATTTTCTGGACTCTTCTGAGAAAGAATAAGAAGATCCTACGTCAAGGGACGTTCACGACTTTGACTGAAAGGTGAACTAAATCTCCACAAATTTCAAATAACATATATTTCAGATATCAACTAACAGAAAACATACGAATGGTGCGACTATTCTTGCCGATTGTCGGGTATGTTGCTCGTTTCACCAATAAACTGCAACTTTCTCAGCTCCCACACCTCCATAACCGTTGCTGGACTCATGGGATATTTTGCCTATCAAATCATTCAATATGGTCCGGAATACTACCCGATGTTCGAGGTTGGATTTTCAAAACGCAAATTTAAAAAAAAATCGTTTGCTCTAGGATACGATCAATAACGTTTACATGCAAGGAGTATTCATGCCCATCATCTTCTTCTTTCGATACAGGTCGGTTTGAGTCAATTCAAATTGTAGAACGAATCACCAGTTCACATCAAAATAAAACTTCATTTCTAGTTGTTGTTTCTATAATGCCTAGTGTGCGTTACGAAACATCAATTACCCTTAATTTGTACTTCATTTCTAGAACCAAACAGCGTCGTGAAGAGCGTCTCTTCTCCACGAATAATCCTTCTGGAGAAGCGTTTGTCAGCCGACACACCAATATCATTCAGAAGGGGTGGTGATAAAGCTTTCCCCATGAGATACTACGCATTTACAACGAGTTTACTCAGTCTGTTTTTGCCACAAGCCTGCTTGATGATTATTCTAAGATAAGCATCGAAGCGCATTACAATAATGATTCTCTCTCCCACCCACTGTGTGGGACTCTTCGATCTATAGTCTCGAGGCGCTGTTATGTCTCAAGAGTGTGGGAGGAAGGAGGGAATCGAACACCTCTTGTACAATTTGAGCACACTCAACTGCTCATTTGCACCGATGGTTACTGAATTGGAAGCGGCTGAGATTTACTTCAGGAGTGACTATTTGAGGATTGTGAGTGTTTTTCGGAAATCTCCTTTCTAGTCTCGAGCTAGTTATGATTTCGGAAAATTTTAAGATGTTTAATAATTTTCAGCTAGTCTATATTCGAATCGTGACATCCTCATTAGGAGTCGCACTGCTATGCACTATGGAGTTCTACAGAAAGCGAGCCTTTAACTACTATTGCGTAAATAACACAACCGTATTTCAGTAAGTTCGTCGCTCACAAATCTCTCAAACTTCTGATGACTTGGCATGCGTTCTGGACGCTGTTGTACTGTTTGTCCATACTCGTTGATAGTGTGCTGATTGCGGTTACGGATTTTACTGCGACGTACGTTTCGCTTTTCTGCAATTTTCTGAAAATTTATTGAAAGAAAATATCTTCGAGAACTATTTGTTGATTGATGACTCAATGATTCTCAGAGTACCAGATGACATCCTTCTCACTAGCTGGCAATGCCTCAAAAGGCGCAATCCCGATGCCCTGGCTCTATACGGTAAGATATGGCCGAAAATAAGATGTTGCGTACTTGCGGAGTTCCAGGGGTATATAATCACCGACCAAAACACCGCTTTGGGCAATCAGAATGATTGAAACACAG
The DNA here is from genome assembly GCA_900490845.1 of Pristionchus japonicus. Classification (NCBI taxonomy): domain Eukaryota; kingdom Metazoa; phylum Nematoda; class Chromadorea; order Rhabditida; family Neodiplogasteridae; genus Pristionchus; species Pristionchus japonicus. The sequence goes on along the minus strand of LS516031.1, from coordinate 129,892 downwards.
CCATTCTTCCGGGGAAATCCACAAGATGTTGTCGTTAGATGAAAACGTATTCATTGCAATTCTGACTGCTGCTAAATGTAACGAGATCCATTTGCATCTGCAACTGCACAGAACGCGATATCTGTGGAGCATGAGAAAACAACTAGCGTTCATAGATCTTCTTCCACCTCTCCATCTTGAGATTTGTTATTGGTTGTTGAAATCTTCTCACGGGTTCTCACGGGGCTTGAACTGAACAAAGGTGCACATATAAATATTTGAGCAGCTAGCAAGCTAGATTGGTCGATTCCTGAAGATTTCTTCAGGGTCCGTCACATCTATGATGGCAATGGCGCTCGAGCGTTCATAGATCTTTTTCCAATTTCCTGATTTTACTTCTAGTCTCAAGGTCAAATTACAGGGTCCGTCACATCAATGATGGCAATGGCTTTGGAACGTCGGTCAGCGTCAGTAAACTATGCCACGTATGAGAGAACGGGAGCTTCCAGTGGATACATTTATGTGGCATTTCATGTGAGATTTATATTATTTCTTCATTCAGGCTTACACAATCTTTCCAAAGTGAGCAATGTGCTAACACTGTAGCGAAGGCGTAATTGTGCTGTAAATAAAGTCGCACTTATCGCATGTTCGAGAAACGCAGTACAATAAAAAATCTTTCATGTTTCGAAATGCGCGATGAAATTGTGAATCTTAAAAAAAGAATCCACATATTATCTCTTTCTCTGCAGATGTAAGTGCTGAGTAAGAACAATCTCTTATCGGTACTGCAAAAATATGGGTGAGAATACATTCAATCACTGCAATTGTCACGGTTTGTAGTAGCTCCGATCGGGGGTAGAAGACTCTTCATTACTACAACCGGCCTTTTGAGAAAAGGTGTAAGAAGACTAGAAGAGAAGGGAAGAACGTAGAAGGAGTAGAAGAAATGAAAATGTGCAACCAGCAGAATACGTGGGCGAATGCCAGTGTGGGAACATTTTTATTTTGTAATCAGTAGTTATGCGTTTGCAGCTTTTCCAGTTTAGAACTACCAGAGAAAAAAAGAAGTACAGTCAACAGGCAATAATTCCCGAATTAACCAATGCGTTTCTGAAATATATTGAAGAAAATATAGAGCAAATGCGGATCTGCCTATTGAAATCTTTAAAAGTTCTGACCTTTGTTCTTGTCTTGAGAAAAAAAGTAATTTTTTATTACTGCTGAAGTAGGCAGCAGACACTGAAAAATTGCTTAATTGTGAATTGAGAAGGGAGGAAACGTAAGGGCTCTTGAATGATGCACTAAAGAGCTTGATCATAGAATTTATAGCTTTGAATGGTAGTAAGAGAGGGGAGTGATTCATTTGAGAGAAAATATAGTAGTGAAAGCGTGCAGGGTGCAGACGCAAGTCGCTCATCCTATTTTTGAATCATCCAAAATTTCCAGCTCATCCTCGTGGCCATATTCGGGACGGTGCACGGCACGACCTACGAGTTCCCAATCCGGACTCCCCATTGTTCGGTAGTGACCCCCAGGGGACTGCCGTTCTTGAACATCGTCAATGTATGTCTAAGCTTAATTTAGCAGAGTTAATGATTTCTAAAAAAACAGTTGAGACATTTGCAGACGTGTCTCCTTACGATGGAAATAGCCACTATCATTATACTTAGGGGCCGCAAGCTCCGCCCCCTTTCTCTGGACAAGGCGCGCGGCCAAACAGCGTGGAGGAGGAAACACAAAGCTCAAACTGAATCAAAATGCACGTTCTTAGTCGCGTTGTGCAGCTATGACCACCCTCTATCGATTGAGCCCTGTAGGCCTTGAGAAAGTTTTTTCTTTGTTGGTCAAAAATCGATTTGAAAGTTGGGAACAGGCCTATTTCACCCTTTCCTGACGGGGAATATCAAACCTACAGCGATAAATTGAAAGACATGGTCCATACCAGCGCGACTAAGAAGAAAATACAAATATTCATCATTTCGTTGAATTGTGTTTTATTTTTAAAGTTTTTAGTACGCGCGTATTTTATTTGGTTCCGGTTATCGCTAAACGCAGTGAAACTTCTCGACTGGCCGTGTGTGTCAGGCGTGTGTGTCACAATGTGTCCCCCTCCTCCTCTCGCTCCCCCCGCAAATCTATCACCCGGCGTGTCTAGAGCGCACCCTCTTCGGATAAGATTGAACGCGCCCTCGCCATATCGAACAGCTTCGGCTCGATTGGGGGAACCTCTGCCCGTTTGGAGCTTGAGGGATGGGCAAAATAAGCTCCGCCCCTTCCTCTCCCCCTCTCGCATTCCTCCCCTTACAAACAGTGCCTTCCGCGCGCACGTTTCGTGTTCTAACTCAGCTTAGGGGCAAGATAAAGACTTCCGGTAAAAAGCATGTTGTTATTGGGGTCCTGGGGGATAGTTTGGATACACTTTTGAGCCCATTGCTTGACATCGGCTACGGGCGTTGCGGCCCCTAATTATACTAACCAAGCTTCTGCGAGGAAACCAAAAAGTCCTGGACACAGCAAAGTTCAATATCAATCTAACGGAGAGGTACGAAACTGAAAACTCTGGAGGCGAATTAAAGAAGAATGGGCACGAAACATACTGGAAAAGTCTTGGCACGATAAGCCTGCATCCTATTTGGGAAACGATAACGGTAGGTAAGTTCATTGCGGCGGTTCTGCGCAAGTATCACTTTTTGTTTGTTTATTGATTTATCGATTTTTTCGCGATTTTTCTTTGTCGTTTTATGTCCAATTTACTCTACAACGATCGCCCGACAAAAGCTATGCCTTTTTATCGTCCCCGTAATCGCTTAATCGTCAAATTTATGGCGCACTGTTTTGTCGCGGCGATATTTCTCTTTCTAGTTGGTCGTTCCCCATCTATTCTTGCCTGTTCAGTGCATATTTCACGTAATTATATCATTCCATCAAAGTTATACAAAAGACGGCTGAATTTTGGCTAAAATTAGGACAGTGGAAGTTGCACTGGATCGTTACCATGTATTCTACCTATTGTGCCCGCGTATTTTGATTGCAAGTTGTCGCTACCACGCTTATTAATTGATTTTTATGTCGCAGCTCTGCCTGGAATAGTAAATCAATGAATTTCTGTTCAGGTGGCCTCAACAATGGCCAACAAAGTGGTCGGTCCTCCCGTGGACTGCGGGCGAGACCACTCGAGCGACGAGCACGCTCCAAGGGCAAGAACCCCATCACCGGCTACAATCACTTCAAAGGAATCGTCCTCAAAAGTGAGTTGTTCGTGTTTTTCCTTTTGACATGGAGTGATAAAGATGCTTCCTGAAACTTCGGGGTTTCCCTCGTTTCATTAGAGGGCGCTAGTGACAGTTTCCAGCCTCGAAACCTCTTGCTGAGTGGGCGAGGACAGTAGAAACATCATTCCGATGTAATTTCGAAGGAGGAAATATTTTGAATGCCCTAAGAACGTCGTAATCTTTTGAGCGTCATGTCTGTCGTAAGTGCACTCCACCTAGGCCTTCGTTAATTAAGTTATTATTAGACTTCAATCGTTAATTAAGTTATTATTAGACTTCAAAAAAAAGTTTGGCTATGAGAAACGTTTGATTGATCGTGGTACAAGTATATGCGCAACTAGAAATAACGTTTGAACTGGGTTTCGATAGTAGACCTTGCTATTACAATGTTAACGATTAGCAGGGCGTTCGAGCCTCTATTGCGCTAGTACTAATCCACAATCCCTTCCCCATTCCAGCCGTAACCCGAAGTAGCTGAACTTGGGCTATCGCCGCAAGTGCGCCATCGTGCGGCTGAGTACGGGCGCCGAGCTGTGCGCCTACATCCTCAATGTGGGATACAACCTGCAGGAGCACTCACAGGTGGGTAATTCGATATTAATTAATGATATTAGTTAGAACAAATGTTTATTTATTTAGTGTAATTATAGCGTCAAAATCACTATCTTTCCGAAAACAGGCTTGAACAATGCCTTTCCTAATTTCCCACTTTGTTCGATGCTCATTCATTTGTCGATTTCCTATTCTAAAGAAGTTGTGTGAACGACATGGGAACATAGTTGTGTTTCAAGTATAGTATGAACTGTGAACTGATGTGCTATAATCAGCAGGCGAAGAACTATTTACGACCACTCCTGAGCTATATAATCTTCCCATGAAACAACCACGCATCGGGGCTGACCCAGCTCCATCTCATTAATTATTCATCTCAGGTGATGGTTCGCGGAGGTCGTCGACGAGATCTCATCTCCGTCAAGGTCAACATCATCAGAGGCAAGCTAGACTGCGCGCCGGCCGGAGGAAAGTAGATTTATAGTATTGTTCATAGTCGTTGTTTCATTGTTTGTTGTTGATAAAGTGCCTCTATCATTGACTATTGTTGAGAGTTGCAGTGAAGAAGGGAGGGAAATAGGCTGTGTGATAAACGATTAGCTGGAACAACCAGAGCGGCTACTTCCGGATACTTGAGTCTTCATCAGAATGAGAATTGGCGCATGATGAGGATAAGAATGAGGAAGTGTCGCTGTACGGAAACCGCGGAACTCACTATTATTGATTACTTCTGTTGATTATCCGATAATTGCAACCTGCCTAATGATATTGTGCCATATGGGCCGTACTTCCGTAAATCGATTTGAAATGTTTCACACTTTATATTCGCGGAAACAGTGGGTTGTTGATGTTTTTGGGAATGATAGAATCCACACGCTGTCAGTGAAACAATGTTGTTCGAGACACGTAGTCTCGGGAACCCTCCTCCCCAACTCGCCCTGTAGCTCAAATGGTTGTGTGTTGGCCTTGCTATCGTCACTGCGCTGGTTCGAACCCCGCCCGGTGCCCCCTTTCTATTGCTGCCTTCCTCAGTCTATTTTTCGACTGTGTAGTGCAATCAGTCGATATGGGTGGACTACCGTACATTCTCTCCCGCCTCCCGTCCGGATTAGCCTGCATCGTCAATAAAACTTCAAAAATCCATAGAGAGCTCTAGAGGCATATCTGAGGGTTCGGATAGGGTGGAATCTGATCGGGTAGACGTTACCTACAACTTGACAATGCCAGTCTATATGCGAAAATATTCGTGCCTATCCTTCTTTAAGCAATCTACAGGTACCAATTGACCGAAAATATAAGGATGTTGAAGCTCTTCTTACCTGTGGTTGGGTAAGTATCTTGGTGAAAAAATAGAGAGAAAAAATTCGAAATCCTTTCAGTTCGCACACCACAATCACTGTCGCTGGTCTGGTCGCATTCTTCTTCTACCAGTTGACAGGGCTCGGGCCGGAGTATTATCCCATGTTTGAGGTAAACCAATTACATACTAGGATACTACCAGAACACGTGCGTTTTTTTCTCTCGTTCGTTTCCGTGTACCGTAACCATTACTAATCATTTTAAGAACCAGGTAGAAGTGTTTCAGAGCACAATCAATTTTATCTACCTGCAAGGAATATTCATGCCGATTATATTCTTCTTTCGATACAGGTTGGATGAAAATATTTTCACAATTCGCAGAGTTTACTCAGAGAAGGACGGCGGCAAGACCGGATCCTCTTCTCAACCAATTCACCGACGGGGATAGAATTTGAGAGCCGCTACAAAGATGCGATTCAGAAGGGGTGGTTATAAATATTTTCGTTAATTGTTGTTGACTGGCAGTTTCATACATTTCATATGTAAACAAGACAATCAAATTTGAGCCATCGAAATTGAAGATTTCTTTCTGTTCAGTAGCGAATTCGAAAGATCTTTTGAGAGAAGAATGTTGAGTAGAGGGTTAGTTACTGTGAAGACATTCATCATAATGCACGAGAACTTGTTCACCTGAAACGTATTTTTTAAAAGTTTTTTAAAAATTATTCTCAAATTAAAAACTTACCGCCTCTGGAAGATCCACATATTCAGTCTGAAGAAAGTTGAGAAATGATGGAGAATGAAGTAGGATTATCGGGTTGATTGCCTGAACCAAAACAGGAACTCTTGATCTGAAGCGTTTTATCTGAACCTGCGACAGCAACAATCGAAATGCATTTCTCTCGTTCATCTTCGTTCGATTGCTCATTTTGCCGCCAGATGATTGGATCTTCTGGTAGATTCTCAAACCTTGAAGAGCTTCATATTACGATCACAAACTCCGCTTTGATCACAAACTCCGCTTTTACCTGTCCAAAGCATGATGAAAATCATCAAATTGATTTGAAATAACGTTAGAAACGAGCCGATAATTTGTAATGCATCCAGATCCATTTTCTGGAATGGTTTCTTCGTTTCTGATTCAAATATGTCATATTTACTCTGGTGTTTAGTGCATAAATAAATATAGTTTTAAAGTCCAACGGAAATCTTTCTCCAATCTCGTTAGTAACTCGCTCTCTGTAATAGACATGCTATCAAACATTCATTTGGTTTTAATTACCTCAGTTCAGCATCGGGTAGCACAATTAACTGATTATCAACCAGCCATAGCGTGACTGGAAAGAACGCGAGAGAGGAAAGCGCTTTCGCTATGATTCCATTTGCGGTTGGTCTGAAGCATATTCATTCAAGGTTCAAGACACGAAAATACTTACCGAGTGACGACTAAATAGCGGTAGACGAAAGTGGCTGTTACTAAACTCATTACGAAAATGTAGCTGAGCGTTTGCATCTGAAGTATTATGTTTCTTTTTAGTTATTTTCAAGACGTCAAAATACCCGAAACACAACGGGGATCAGAATGTTATTGCTCGCGAGTGGTCCAGTTGGAAAGAATACAACGAATCCAGGACCGTAATGCCATTGCTGAAATGTAACTCGTCATTTTTTGCGATCATTTACACAACTCAAACCGCTAGAGTAGTAGAAAACATGAATGCGTAAATGGTATTTGCAACGCAATACGTGTAGAAGACATATCGGAACCCATCGATTTTTCGGGAGATTCTGAAACGCAGATCGATTAATTCTAAATTGAAGACTTTACCTAACCTGACAAGAACAAAAACAACACTGTTGAGAAACAGTGAAAGAATTAGTAGTGAGTAAGAAATTATCGCGTGGAAGAGAACGAAGCCATTGTCACCTGGAACGAATTAGAGGCTAATTGTCAAGCTCGTCATGACATCAAAACCAAAGAACACACCAGTGCTTGAAACTTTAGATAGATGAAATAGTACCTTCAAACGCTGTTGAAATATTCATGGCGATAACTGTAAACCGTTAGAGATCTACGATAGGTCTATGAATGAGGCAATCAACGTGCCACGGTCTATTAGCAAGTCACATGTCCAGTTCCACTCAGAACCAGACAGTAAATTTCATTATGACACCATTCGTGCGACTGTCTTGGATAAAAGTGATTTATCAAAGTCACAGAACGATAATGAAAAGTCAAACATGCGCAATGGATACACTGAATCCGATCACATACTTCATGGTTTCAAGTATCTTTGATGAAGTTCGGGAGCAAAACGTCATTTGGAACAACGTTGATTAACGTTTGGAAGGCTTTTTACTTGGCTAGAATATACACAGATAAACCTTCCAAATCAGTGGATATATTTATCGTTGAAATCACCTGGTTCGATACTATCGTTTGAACTCACAGTAATAGGCAATCAGGACATTGCTTATTGGTAGTCTATTATCAAATCATCTGAGCAATAGTAAATATAATTATGATTCCATATCTCTTGACACGGAATCTGATCACATCTACATGGTTTTGACGTTGCTAACAAGCTTCCTTGATGGAGTTCAGGAGCAAAAGCGTCAAGCCGGAAATATCGACGTTATCCTGAGTGAACTGTTCAAGGACTTTGTGCAAACTCAGAACTATTATGGATCAAAATGTTCTCATGAAGCCGTAATGTATTGGTTCTCACATGCTGTAAATCGGCCCATCTCCACATCTCACGGTGTGACCGCAGCTCGCAGCGATTAGGGAACTGAAAGATTTATGCACCTTTAAGAGCGCAATACAGTTCACAATACGAATCTCTTCATGCCTCGCAATCTCCTCACTGTCCATTCTCTCTAATGCTCTACCACTCTAGTGAGTGTGGAGGATGAGGAGACAATCCGTATTTCGAACTCTTCCGCAATGAGCGTGACCACTTCGGGGCGTTTCCTTGTGCAACGTGGTTCCTCAGTTGAGTGCTGCGAACGCCATGCTGCGGCTCTTATTGGCTGGGCTCTTTGTGCATGCTGCTTCAGCATACTTCGGTGAGTCTTTGGTGGTAACTCACCCTACCAGGCTAGAATAACTAAGCCGCGCGTATTTTGCGGACGGATCCTATCGTTTTTAGCCATTTCCTACCTTGTGTTTTCAATTTTTGATCATTATCACAATAAAACTCACGTGTTCCCACTTCTTCTTGCAGAAAACTGCCCGAAAGCGCAGTATCTGTCGATCCAGAAGGCTAATGGAGACTGTCCGCCGGAGGATGACGGGGCTTGCAATGAATCATTGCTTGTGATGGACGCATGCGTGATGTCGTGTAGCAGAGGAGTGTTGAAGGTGGGTCAAAACAACAACAACTATAATAATAATGACAATAACAATAACAACACATATGAGGCCGTTTGCGATAGAATCGAGCAAATCCTGCTGTGTCTGGCACAGCCCAAAAATGTAGTTTCTCTCTAATTATGTGATTTGAGGTTCTCAAGGGTGCTGATGACGGTGGACACACTAGTTTTTCATTTTGAGCTTCCGTTGGCTTCAGATGACGTCGCGTCGATATCGATGCTTGTAGAATATCTCCTCACTCGAAGACGCTAAAATCGGCACGTGCCAATCAAGAGATCGGAAGAGGAGAGGGAGGCGAGAGAGAAGGGAAGACAGAGAAAAGAGAGGGAAACAGCTAGGTCAAGGGGACGAGACTCGAGGTAGATCAAAGCAGTGGTCAACAAGGAGATGGGAAGGGGAGACTGGCTTACAACACAATAAGTTGAATATCTCAAAACCTGCACGCTTTCATTCGACAGTAAACATAGATTCGAAATCCTTGTGACATTCCGGATCGATCTATACTACTCTCCACGACAGCACTGTATTCTGTCAAAAGCTCGATTTTTAAAAATAATTAAACTAAATTATGCAAAATGAAGTTGACAGGCGTGATCAGCATGAAATTCTACCCCAGGAGCCATATTGGCTTAATTTTAGCGTCTTCGAGTGAGAAGATATTCTACAAGCATCGATATCGACGCGACGTCATCTGAAGCCAACGGAAGCTCAAAATGAAAAACTAGTTTGTCCACCGTCATCAGCACCCTTGAGAACCCCAAACCACATAATTAGAGAGAATCTACATTTTTGAGCTGTACCAGCCCTTGCTCGATTATTACGCAAACGCCTCATATATAAACAATGAGGATGAAAGCGTCATTGGTCTATGCCTATCGTCTGAACTTTTGACGAAGCTTGTATCAAAGAGCAACTTGACGAAGCTCTGCGAATAAGACCTGTGTGCCTAAGGCATTCTTTCAGTTTCAAGACCAGACATCGCAGTGGACGGTCGGACAGGCGAAAGTGACCTACAGCACGCAGCTATGTGAGAATCTGTAGTTTACGATCATAAATTAAATAAGTAATTACAGTCTTATTCATAAAATCGTCTGGAGGCGCAGCGACGGATATGCGCAAACCAACGTGTGTCACCAATCCGAGTAGGTCATCTTTGGAACCTTGAATGCTTCGAAGATCAATTTGAGACCTTTATGATCGTGAATTGTTGACCTCAGCATTGGTGCACGGAGAACGATCAGTTCGACCTTGCACCCTCTAACCTCTTCTTGCATATCTTCCTCGTGTGCAAGTGTGACCGCACAACACTTTCCATCGAGTGTGACCGAAAGATCGCCAAACACTCGCAAAAAGCGTATTGAATTAGGTCACATTGCGCATCTCGAAGAAAACAAAGGAGAAAAATGAAATGCAAAATCATGTTCAGGCGCCACTCTACCACCAGTGCCTGCACCTACTGTGGGGCCTAGTAAGGACAACCGTCTTTCCGTAGAGTTCCAAGACGGTGTTTCCAGAAACACTCTGTCCCTACTCCGAACTAGAATGCACTGATTGCGATGCTACCAAGCTCTATCTCGACTACAACACGACGGATGACTCATCGATGAAGTGCGAGAGGGGATACACGCTACTGGTACGATATCGGCCAATTATGAAGCAAATGTATCTAAAAAGGAATATCCACTGTGTAGAAGTGTAAAGTATAGCGAACGAAAACGCGTTTCATCAATGCAAGAAATGGTTCAGGCATCGACTGGAGGCGAACCAGCAGTATACAAGGCGGCTTCGTGCCAGTCAGGAAGTAGCGGGTTGTGGGATGGTGCGTTCATTTCTGTTCTCAATCGTCGCCGTCATCGATTGCACTAGGAAATTTGCATAATTTGACAGTAGTCTCTCCCTTCAAGTTCAAGATGGTCAAAAAACAAATATTAACGTTCAGTCTGGCGCGGACTTCCGATGACCACAGCTAACGGTCCAGCGGAGAAGTTTAACTGCAGAAAGGACGCTGTGACTACTCCAGGTCAGTTTGATTCTTGCACTTTTTTCATGAACTTCGAACCTTATTTGCATCACTATAGAATATAGGGGTATCAATTTTACCTCTTTTAGTAACCTGCCCGACCGATACCTACCTTGACCTCTCCTGGTGCACAAACTGCGACAAGAGCAAGCTTCGTATTGTCAACACCGAGGCTGACTTGCCCCCGTTTCCCAGACTCGAGTCATGCAGGCTTCAGTGCGATCGAGGATTCAAACTAGTGGTGATTCCGACTTTTCGCACTTGTTCGCAATTTTTTGATTGGTCTATGGCGCTGCTTTCGTGAAATTAATTGAACTTGCTCGGTGAAATACCTGTCATAATGAAATTATCAATTGATCAGGCAACTCAATCGCGCGCAACCGACGCCAACTTCTACAGGGACATCGCCAGACCGACGCATATGAAGGAGTGGATTGGTAATTTTCAGTCAAATGAACCCAAATGATGATGATTTTCAGGATTCATCTTCGCCATCAGCAAGATTCAAGATCAGAACTTGTACAAGACCGGACTCGGAACCAGTCCCTACGTTTCGTGCATTGCCGGTATCACTGTTCATCCTTAAATTCTTGATATTGGAATATTTGCAGACACTGCCACCACGCCTGTGCCTCCTCCTTCTGCGCCTGTAGTGGAGCGTGAGTCAATTGCATGTAATACAGTCAAAAGTTGTTCTTGCAGCTTGCGGTTGCTCTTACAGTGCGGATATCAGCGTCGAGTCGAATGATCATACGAAGCTGTTCATTCAGGTGACTTCGTCATGAAAATTATACTCTTTGTTCAACGAATTTTACTGCCTTCCCTAATAAAAAACTGTTTTAGGATTCGGCCGGTAGCGGCAATGGCAACTGCACGGTGCAGTGCGATACGGGATACAGACTTGTGGTAAGCAAGAAAAATCAGGCAATGTTGCAAAACCGAAACATTCCAGCGAGGCACCTACCCCATGTCATCAGTGACGTGCAAGAACGGCGCTTGGGCTTGTGAGTTTCCTTCTTTCGCCTTTTGAGCCATTTCGAGTTCAACTGTTTGCTTCCAGACATCAGTGCTGACACCACCTCCTACAATCCGTTCGATGGAAAGTTCTCGTGTCAACCTGCTGTTGGAGGTCAGTATTTAACGAGATCTGCATTCGAATGGAGGTCTTTTTAGCCTGTCCTCAGCTCTCCACTCTCTACGCTCCCTGCCGTCCTGGCATGGAGTGCACGCAGTCTGGAGTCAGACCGATCAAGGGAGCCAAGAGTACCTGCATTCTGTCGTGTGGAAAGGGATACCGACTATGGGTAAGCAATACGAAACGTATTTCGGGCGACATTGATTTTGAAGCGATAATATCAAAAAAATTGAAGGAAGCAACAGCCAAGAAGTTCATGGCAGAAGTGTACATCGAGAATGGCGGATGGAAGGGTTTGTTGATCATTGAAAGCGGATGTTCGGAGGGGGAGTAGCGGAAAAGGCACACGACAACTTCTATTGCAGGAAAGATTCTCGGTGATGTTATGGGCACGCTCAGCTATAAAGCGGGAGAAGTCGTCTCGGTCAATTGCGAGAGGTTTGTCTCACTTGAATCTGCTGACTTATTTTGCAAACTCATCTTCAGATACTTCTCTCCTAATGAAGTCGCCCGACTTCCCCCCGCCGGTGCTCTTACAGGTCTGTTTTATACTTCTTCGTAGATTCGCTGCTAAAAGTCCCCGGTCTGCTCCACCTGGCGTAGTCGTCGCAAGACGATAATACAAATGCACCCTCTGCATAGAGTTGCCAAACAATAACTATTCCAGCCTGCGGCTGTGACTATCGCGCCTCGCTCTGCCCTACCTGTGATTGGAAGCAGCTCTTCGTGCTGGATGGATTCGGCGCGAGCAGTGGGCAGTGTACGATAGGCTGTGCGAAGGGATACATGCTCGAGGTATGCGCTGTTGTTTGATAACTCAAGCAGCTAAGATATGCTCGGAGGTAAGCTCGTTCAGAAAATTATTCAGCAAGTGCCTCTTATTGATTGTTGAAAGATTTTGTTGTTCATGATAGTGACCAAGAGCATGTAGGTTATTCCGAAATCATAAATGCACTCCAGGGAGCCAACATGAACGTGCTCTCGTGCAGGAAGAACTTGTGGATCGGTAAGCGAGATTCTTGTGTTGATTAACTGCCTTTCTGTATAGTCAAGAGAACCATGAATGCACAGGCTCGAACCGGAACGCCGCGCTTCCGCTCTCTCTGCCGCGCGCACAGTGGCTGACGATGTCGTGCGTGCCCGTGCCGGAGAGTGGAGGCATGCTTCAAAATCCACTTCATCAGCTCTTGATTCCCAACTTTCGAATAACATTTTCACTGTAGTAATCTATGAGTCGCAGAATAGGAGATCATGTTTCGAAATAGAAAAAGGAACATTCAGAATGCGTCAAGTACACACTCATGGACTGCGATGGCTGTGACAAGACCAAGATCAGACAGATGCCATCGGTGAAGGGCAAGAGCAGATGTGTATTGACGTGTGACAAGGGATATAGATTGGTGGTGAGTTTTCGAAATTAATTACAGCGTCAGGCTGAATAATTCATCAAACATCAGTTGTAGTCACGTTGCTTGTGTCTGCATTTTGTAAGAAGTGGGAAGAAACATTATCGATTGAAATTAAGGAAGCTCAATGAAATTCAGTACATGGACGCTTCCCGAACGATCTCTCGCGCGCAAGAGGCAGTACTCCAGCAGCAGTGGCAAGGTATGATCTGCATCTGCGTTTACATCATCCACAGTTCCTTGATGACGTAGTAATGATGAAATCTCTGCAGTCTACCCGCTCGGCGAAGTCGAGGCGTTCGCCACCGTCTCTGCTTCCGATGCGCAGTTCTCTTGTGAACCTGCTGCTCCGATTCCCGCAATTCCTGCTACTAGTGGTCCAGGTTTGTTCCCCTTAATCGCCTTGTTGTCCTGGAATATCACATAAAAAATGAAATTCAGCTTGCGGCTGCCCTTACGTCTTCAAGACCTGTCCTACCTGCGATCCCTCTCAACTCATTGGAAGACACGATGGAGCGGGGACTTGTACACTGTCGTGCGGACCAGGATACCAGATTGTGGTAAGGAAGTGCAAGAAAACTGTAAGAAGTAATCAAACAGTGTGATGAGTTCGGCACGTCGCATGTGCCGAAGACGTAACGTTGACCACGATTCAGCTCACTTTTCTAGTCCGACAACGCAGTTGACGGAGGAGTACTCACTGCTGCGAATTGCTACTTCTACCGGTGGTTTGGTGCGTTCTTTCTTCTGTCTTCACTGTCCTTATTGACGCAAGACGAGAATCCATAACGAGTCGAGACTCTCTAACGGCTGTTCTTTGCAGGCCGCACCGCCTCCCTCTCGGGCACGTTCACCTCCGGCTCGGCGCCTGCATTCTCCTGCGTAAGGACGACGACTGCCAGTCAGTGTATTTCTCCTCTTGTCAAATCGTTCTGCATTTCTTTCATCAAGTTATTGTTCAAAAATGCATCAGCGTGAACAAGT
>LS516031.1:76914-102750 GCA_900490845.1 Pristionchus japonicus | reverse complement strand
GAAAAAGGGAGAAAATCGGTCGACGACTAGTCACCGTGAGCGTACGGTTCGAAGTGAGGGCGGGAGAGGCGAGGGAAGAGGGATGAGAGAGTGAGAGAGTGTGGGCGGAGCCAACCAATGAGCGACGGACACGCACGCAACGCGAGAGCGGAGCGTCGGCGCGGCAGTTACACCGTGAGAGTACGGCGAAATGGCCACCTCAGCGAGTGCGTGGAGTGGGCGGAGCCAGCCAATGGCGGGAGGGGATTACTGTAGCTCGTGGGCTATCAATGACTGGTTTAATTAATTAATATTTAATTAGGAGGAGGGTCAAGCAGGGAGCCGCAGCCTGTTGGCCAAACAACACCGCGAGTTGGGGAAACCAATCGGGGCTTGCTTAGCGTGTTGAGCCAGGAGCGGACAAATGAGCAGGGCGAGTGAAACACAGTAGTAATCGGGGAATGGCTGGGGCGATTGATTGATTGAGTGTATGCAAATTGATTCCGGAAAAGTACAATCGGTATTTTTCCGGGAAACAATTAGATGAGTGATTGATTGGATTGAAGGGCTCGCCTTATGAAATGAATAGATTGATGATTGAATGGTATTTGGGTATCAAATTGATAGAATTTGGTACAATAAACGATAAGGCGAGTACAGAAAATTGAAAGTGATCACTTACCACCAATTCATATGGTCTCCTCCATCCAGCAGTTTGAATTCGTCTCCCTTATCGAATGTCAAATATCCCCTGGAGGATGTCTCGTAACGTTTTAGAGCGAACAGTCTCTGAATAGGCATTGGAGGAAGAAAAAATAAATCAATTGATTGATAAAATCACCACGCTCTTCAACGAATTCCTCCCGGTCACGCGATTGACGATTGAGAAGAGCCACTGAAGCAGTTTTTTTTAACGTTCAATGATTCCTAAGTGTTTTTTTTAATTTAAAATTTCCGAAAATCTCACCTGCAGAAGAGATAGGCTAGCCATGTCGATCGGTAAGCTGCTTCATACGGAACTAACGAACGAAAATCGATCGGTCAATAGGAGCGCATCGCTTTCACCATTCGAATAAACGGTTTATCGCACGTTCGGTTGTTTTTCGCATCGATTGTCACATCGAGAGCTGATTACTAATCAAATGCGCGAGAAGAGGTTGAAATTACTAATCACCTTCTCATTGGAAAAGGAGGAGATACGAAACGGAAATTTCATTAGTAATAAATTTATTATTTCTTCTTTCCCTGCTTATGAACTCGAATTGTCGTTGGACAACGTTGACAAAGTTGTGGAGGGCGATTCTTGACGAATAATCGTGGTTCCGTCGATAGGCATAACAGTGTTTTCTCGCAGTTGCTGGTATTCATTCTGCT
The DNA here is from genome assembly GCA_900490845.1 of Pristionchus japonicus. Taxonomy (NCBI): domain Eukaryota; kingdom Metazoa; phylum Nematoda; class Chromadorea; order Rhabditida; family Neodiplogasteridae; genus Pristionchus; species Pristionchus japonicus. The sequence goes on along the minus strand of LS516031.1, from coordinate 101,397 downwards.
CTACCATATCAGGGAGTGACTTGTTCTGTCGTATATCACTGTGCAGTCTCTGAAACACGTGCGTGTAGAAATGGCCAGAACGACTCGCGAACATAGCACTCGGTACCAGACACGATTATGTCGCTGTGAATGAGAACAAAATATCTCACATGAAGCTTGGACGCGAACATCAGCTGCAGGGCAAGAATGACTACAACGACGATGAAGCCAATTAGATGAGTATCCTTATAATAAGGAACTGCTTCTTTCTCTTGCATGGGGCATGAAGGGCACGAGAGCTGATTAGGCTGAAACGATTTTTGAGCATGCTAACTAAAAAGCCACTCACAGCGAATGAACCCATCCCTGGCGTTCGCTCCATATAATGTACCAACCCTCGGGAATACTTCATTCCGCATTCCTCGATACCACTGTCCACCAGTGTATCCTGGAAATAATTTCTTCTTCCTCAAATAAACAGCTGAGTCTGAGCTGCACAACCAATCGATAGTTTCGAAACAAAAGAAATGTCTCACATTGCAATCTTGCTGGCAGATCAGAGTCAGACTTCGCTCGTCCATATACAAGCATGGCAGATTCAGTAGCGTCTCACTGATGAGCAACCGCCATTGTTGGCTGCGATCCCAGTCGAGTGCGGTCGAGTTGACACAGCCGTCTGGAATGAATGAAATTGAAGCGCCACAGGTTGATCGACACGGTTCTGTTTTCACTTTCGCAACGAGCTGAACCATGTGATCGCGCTCATCGTGCGTATTGAGAAATGTCAAGAACCTGTTGGAGGCGTTCGATACAACGTCTTCGTGCAGTACTGAAAGGCCCACCGCTCGCAGTCGTACACGTTGAGTTCGTGCTTCTGAGAGGATATTCATTTTGCTAGTTTTGAATCGTCCGAAAAATTCTTACCTCCTCTCCGCAAAATATGATCCGGGGCGGGGTGCATCCTGGTTGCTTTACCTGGAATACCCATAATCAACTTTATTCGGCAGGTAAAAGCGAATAAAAACTACCTGAATATGTGCTTGTGAAGCGACGTGAGAATAGAGAAGAGATGTGGCGACGATAAAAAGCATTTCACGATGCATTCCTCCGCCGATACTATTCTATTTTTTTTTGCGAAGGCGTTTGTGCCAAGAGATATCGAGAACGATGTATCCAGGGAGAGAAAGAGGTGTTCAAGCTGGGTCGAATACGAGAGAATTTTCCCGATGCTGAGATATCAAAACCGGATCATCAACGCTCTTACTAACACTTCCCCGCGAGGAGATTCCCCTATCGACAATGATGAATAATAAGATCATGCAACAATTTAGTCATTATAAGAAAATAATTGCAATCATTAGTAAGTATTGTTCAGAGATCAGTGATGAGAATGATCAATCCGACTTAGTGAATAGAGTGATGAATGTTTCTGAACTTTATTGGTAAAGAAAGGTAAAACAAAGAACAATAAGTGAATCCTCAAGCAAATTCGTTGAAGTTGTTCTCAGCGCAGAATAATATACAGAATGAAATATTGTGAAGTCATTTCTGCTTGCTGCGTGGAATTTCATATTCATGGAGACTTGAATATCCGTTCAGTTCTTCGAGATGGTGCTCCTGCTTTTCCTTTGAATTTACATTTCTGCATTCGACCTGGAATATGAGGAGGTGGAAATAAGTCAATGAGCTCGTTCACTCACTTTTCGTCGGTTCTGAATAATGCAATATAGCACGGCGCATGTAATTAAAATTATCACGAGAAGAACGCATTGAATTATCGCAACTGGGAGATTGAAGCCTGATTTCTTCAGAATTTCGGTCGGCATCGTGGCATTAACGATCGAACTCTGTGAAAATTGTTCAAAATCGCATGAAGAATTTCGTACGCTTACCTCAGACAGAGTGGTTGACGGCGCAACTGTTGTTGTTGATGTGATGATGCGACCTGAATAGATAAAGATAATATATTTAGAAGTTTAGTGATCATTTCCCCACCTATTGTTGGCTCAAGCCAGAACGCAGACTCCGCTCCCTTGCCAATATCAACCGCGATTCGAAAACTGGATCGAACGCAAAGCCATGCTCCATGCGCGCTTTGGAACGACAACGACTCATCTTCGTTTTTGAACGGTTTCCATCGTTCGGTCTCTCCAAATTTCAGGATTTCAAGAACAACTGCTCCACCACTGTTTATGCTGAGTGCTTCACCCGGCGAGCACATGGGCTTGAGGTGCACCTATAATCATGAAGATTCATAGACTTGATAACGAAATGGCTATAATTACAATGAAATGAACCTACCGTTCCAGTCTCCTTGTCCTCATCTATGTCCCAATGCTCACATCTTCCGCAGTTAGGAGACAAATCCACTTTGTTCAAAGCCTGATTACGAAGGAAAGTTCCGTGCACTGTCTTGATGCAATATCGTCCGGCAATATCTTTCGAATTGTCGCCCATGTGGATGTCGTGTACCGAAGCGCCAACGACTAGTATGAGGACTAGAATAGGCACGAAATGCTGCATAATGAAAGAGGTGCGTCTGCGATATAACACTGATCCCCTTCCTTATATAGCAAATCAATGGTGAGTAAGAGATCACTGATGTGTGATCTATTAGTTATGCGGATGGGAGTGATGGGATGCTACTGAACCACAGTGGTTCGTCATTAGATCATTAGGCGATACGTAAGCGAATTAGGTTCACCTCGGCACACGTGTGTACGTGCGCTGCACCTGATCTAGCTACCATGCCGAGGAAGCTGCATTGAAAATGCTTTTGATGTGTTGTTTCAGCGCTTCGAGAATAAGAGTTCTTTATCATTCCATTTTTTCACAACTTGTAATTGGGATTGCCAACAATACAGGAGCAAACATGATGTCAGAGATGTGATCAATGTAATCTATCAATCCGCATCCTGCACTACTGCTCTCACAATCGGCGAGGCAGTCACGCGATGACGCGGCGCGCTCACGATGCGGTGCGACGCGTGCGGTGCGTGACGTCTTGGGCAGGCAATGTTCTCGAACTCAGTAGTGTCGAATTCCGGGTCGATTGTAGAGCAGGAATTGATGAATAAAAACCCGTGATGAATGGTTCCTGGAAAACGTTAACTTTCGAATGCGTTACTTAGAAAGTCCCAAAACAGTGTGAATCGTTGTACGGAGAAGTTTTTGAAGATAAGGCTGGCTGATACAGTGTATGAGGATAGCCTAAGGTATGACTTACCGACAATGACGATTTCCTGGCCTTCGTACAGATTTACGCCGCAAGTTGCACTCTGAGTCGCAGTGACAACCTCAGTACCAAGAGTTTCATCATCCGGCTGAAATGGAAAACTATTGTCGAATTTGCAAAGTAAATCTCCTCACGAATAAGTGGAAAAGATGTTTCAGCTCAGTGCAAAAAAGAGTACCTTTTTGAACACGTGAAGGTGTTTGACGGTGTATACTGTCAAACGCGAATTGGACATCTCGTGGGATATGCGCACTTTCGATACTGAATTTTTAATAAAACAATTATCAAATAGCAATTTTCTCACCAAAATCCGAGCGGCAAAAGATCTCTTTCGCGGTGCTTTCAGCGCAAGAACACGCATAGTAGACAGCAAGGAGAGATAGGAGAACGATGACATGAGTGGACAACATTCTGGAAAAAAAAACGATAAATGAAGATGATGACATTAAGAGGAGAAACTGGGACAAACTTCGGAGTACTTTTGTATTTGCTCGCTCTTTTATATACCACACGTGTTAGTAATGTTCATTTTTCCTACAAACGTTAGTAATATTTTGCAAGAAACGCTTTCATTCTTTGGTGTTCGAAAAATCGAGCTTACTAATCTCTCATAAACTCGATCATTTGAACGATACCACAGTGGTATATAAGGCTGTCGAAGAGCATTTTCCGAAATCCTCTTTCTCTTATCCATTCCATTCTAATAGCAAGTGTATTCGTTTTCAGAATGCCATCTCTTCACTACTTGGGGTTGTGTCTCATACTCGTCTCGTTTGCCAGAGCAGCTCCCGCGAGAAAGGCGTTCTGTGGAGTGACGGACAGCCCAATGCTGGGATTATGTATGTTTCTGCTGTGTGCATTAGATGATGAGGGGTTCATCTGTAACACTTCAAACCAACTAGGCTTCGACGGCCTTCAAACTTGCAAGAATTCAACGCTTACCAATTGCAGCAGGAGACATGAAGTGGGAAAAGAGGGATCTCACTTTCTCAATCGAGAATTTCATGCCGGCGTTGACGTGGGACACAACCCGGTACGTATTTTCACCATTTAATGAAGACTCCATCCCTTAACCTAACGACGCTGTGAGTGCGATGACTCCTATCCCCTCACTACAGTTGCCTTCCTGCAGGCCCATTGCCTGATGTCAGGATGAATATGTGATGTGAAAAAATAATTTGCTATCTTGAATCTCAAAAAAATTAATTCAGAAATGCGATTCACAAAGCGTTCGCAGCTTATTCCGCGGTCACCAAATTGACTTTCCGCCAGGTACGGCTGCTTTATAGCCTTAGATCGAATGGCATTACCTTACTTATTCTTAGCTCAACTTTTTGTGCCTTCGGGCGGGTATACATTTGCTTTAAACTAGCAGAATGAGTATGCAACGGACAATTACAATCCTATTCAATTTTGAGGTAAACGAAGGAGGAGACTTTAAGCTCAAATTCGCCAGGAATTACCATGGCTGTGATAATGCCCCTTTCGACGGCGAAAGTAACATCGGAATCATTCTTCCGGGAAATAATGCGTGATTACAGACGGTACACTAGCACATGCTTACTTACCTAATTCTGAGTTTCGTGGGGTGATACACTTTGACGCGGATGAGTATTGGACTGTGATGAGCCGCAGTCATCTTTCGTGTGTTCTAGGGAATGCTAAACGATAGCGATATTCGAGCTCGCTACGAATGAGAGGGGGAACTCGATACGAATCGCTACACCTCGTTATGCCACGCTTTGAAAAAGAAAAGCGAGAGATTAATAAAGAGTGCTCTCTAAACGAGAAGTAGCGAGATCGCTGATTCCTTGTTCGTTGCGAGCTTTTGATAGAATGCCGGTCTATGGTATTGTTTCACCTAAGGATAGAATGCTCCTATTTTACCTATCAATATTTACCAACTCAGAGACAGCAGGCATCATGATTTTCTGTACGTGGCCATTCACGAGATCGGGCATGCGCTGGGCAAGTTCTACTTATTGTGAAAATAGTGAAGCTACACAAAATTAGAGACTTAAAGCTAACGCTCATTATGGTATGTATTATCTTTGTGAAATTCATTTGCACAAGCTTGATTCAGAAAACCAAGAAGTTGAGCGAAAGTGGGTCGTTTCGCGGGGTCCAGGAACCAACACTTCCCATAGATCAGATATAAATCTTAGATCATCTTTATATAGATCAGATATCCAAAACGATTGTTTCAGAGAGCCAAACGTGCATTGTACCATGTTCGAAATAACCTCGGAATTGCTTTCATGAAGCAGATTCTCTTCTGCAAGATTGTAGCACAATGCGAGCCCGTTCAAACCCGGATATGGTTCCTGTGCACATCGTTCGAATTCAAGAAATGCGAACTATTCACTGCTCTCTTGGTGTACAACTACTTCTACTGTTATCGCCTCACGCATTATGAGTGATGCATTCCAATATTCTTTTTTTTTAAATATTTACCATGTTTTCGTTAGAGAGCCAAATCATCGATTTGTAGCTGACTCTTTGTAACTGACTGTCATCGATTTGTAAGTGAGATAGAAATCGAGTATTAGGAACTTATTTATCCTCACATAAAAATTTGGAAGACAATTGCAGAAGCATTAATGGATAGACCCCATTAGCGGAATTCGTTTGCACATCTAATGATCAAGCGCGCTCATAGATAATCGGAACGTGCTTCGAATTCTCCAGGTCTCGAGCAAAGTTCGCCATCTTCCAGTAGGTCTGAAATGCACTGTTTTAAAGAAGATTACCATAGATTTTTACGCGTAGCTGCGTTCATACTCCGATTAGTCTCTGGAGCCTTTTTTAAGAGAAGAAACGAACATTTGTGAAGCAGATTCTAATGATGACGGACATAATTCCGACTGATAGACTGATGATTTGAGCGGTTGACTTCTCCACGTTAATACCTGCAAATACCAACGAGTTAATAGAGAAGATTTAGGCAATCACGACGCTGTTTATTTGTTGTCCGATCGTTGATGTAAACTAGCCTTGCTTTCGGAGATGACGAACGAACATTTCCGTTGCGGCCACAGCAACCTGGAAAATATTGTTTCCCTAATTTTATTTTAGAACTGAGCATAAAACAAAAATCCAGAAATTGAAAAAATCTCACCAGTGAGATGATCACATAGATGACGGTGCCGATGATCTGAAATGTTGTATTTAATGATCATTTTCGATAAAGAACTCGATATTTGGCGACCAGTGTGCACAAATCATGTACATATTTTGCAGTTCTTTTCTACGAAAAATTAACAACAAAAATTCTCACTCCAACGATGATGTAGATCAGGAGGCAGGTCCGTGATGGATGGAACACGCCAAACATGCCGACGCCAATGAGGATTGCGGGAATGAGGAGGATGAAGCTGCCAGAAATGATGACGAAGATGAGATCGAGAATGATGAAGACACTGGCGAGTGCCTGTAAATAATACAGTTTTAATTAGTTTGATGCTACCTCAAATCATACAGTACTTTGTGTGATTGAGAAGCGAAGAAGTCATAATGTTAAATTGTGAACACACCTTGACATGGGCTCCAAAGCAGCAAGTGCTGTACTTCGAATCATATTCGTTGAATTTGTTGTCCATTTCGCCTAAATGAGTTTAACAATTCGAAGGTATATTTTGCCAGAGAAATACAAGCGATAGTGAGTATGAATGTGAACAAATAAATATTAAACAGATCCTTGTGGATGGAAGAGCGAATCAGGCATTTCAGTCGAATGTTATATACCCTGTTTTCAGTGGTTACTAACCATTTTAGTCATGCGAGTAACCTATCAGATCCTTCACCTCCAAATGAAGCATTGAGGTTCGACTAATCTCTAAAACTGGAACGAATTGCATACTGTGACTAATGGTGAATAAGCAGAACCATAGGTGATTATTGTCGCGTGCTTTCAATTTCAAGAAGCATTATTGATTTATTACACAGCATTATTGAATAATTACAAAATCATCATGTATCATGTACAAAATCATCATGTCCCCTTTATCAAAATGTCGAGGAAAGGGCAAGATACGAAGAACTTTCATTGCTGAAACAGTTTGAACCTTGACTGGCCGCTAATTTACTGTGACGAGAGATTGATAAGCTTTTAATCTCCTCGAATGTACGCTGATCTACAGTGAGAGATGCAAGACGTTGAACTCACTAATTAGATTACCACATTTGCAGAGAACAAGAGTAACGAACAATATGAAACTCAAGACAACTGTTTACTAACTTTAAAAAAAGGCTTCATAATCACAAGGTTTCCGTCACGATCGCAAATTTTTAGATTTATGAATATCGATCATTTATATTCATCGAGAAAACCAAGAAGTTGAGCGAAAGTGGGTCGTTCCGCGGGATCCAACGCCCAACACTCCCGCATCTTCTCATAAATCTGAATGGTTTAGGTTTTTTTGGGAAATATTAATTCAAATACCATGTTCGGGATAACATCCGGGTTGTTTTCAAGACGAACATTATCTTCTGTGAGCTTGTAATACAGTTCAAGCCCACTCAAACCAAGATATGGTTCCTGAAAACATCGATTGTACTCAAAATGATGCAAAGAGTCACCGCTCCCTTGGTGTACAACTCCCAGAGTACGACTGCAAAACTCCAGACGTCAGATTCGGTTGTTGACTTGCCTGCCTTCAAATATAATTTCACGTTTCAAAACAGATCTTAGAACTTAGAATTCACCTTTTTGAGATTTCCTCCGCTATCAAAAATCACGAATGCTTCCGGGGCAGACCATTTATGCGGGAATAGATCGTGATTGTTCATGTAGTACATTGAGTCGTCGTTCAAGCATCGTGCTAGACCAAAATCGGCTAACTAAAACAGTAGAGGATCCATTTTTTTCAATGTCAAATCGAGTTTTACCTTGATCGTTTCATGTGTCTCTCCTACAAGAATGTTTCTAGCAGCGAGGTCTCGATGAACAATGCGATTCCTCTCCAGATGAGCCATTGCACAGGCAATCTGTTGATTCGATTCATTGTCATTCAATATTGGTCCACTTACCTTGCGAGCTATTACTCTGTTATCCAAATCGCTCAATACATGATCTCCGTTTTGAACATATTCCTTGAGATTGCCACCAGATAGGAACATTGAATTGAAATTTATCAACCATTCCAATGGCAATCACATACTCAGTGACAATAAAAGGTACTGATTCGCAAACTCCGATCACCCGAACGATATTCTCGTGGCTGTACTGACGAGCGATCTCGGCTTCTCTAAAAAACATAGATTCAAGAGCGCATCAATATCGCTCACTAACTTCAACAATTGCGCCTCGGTAATTCCTCTCCCCAGCTTGATTTTCTTAACGGCCACATCTTTTCCGTCAAGCGTTCCTTTGAAGACCTGATTGAAACTTGGTTCGGAAAACTGAAAAACCGGCTTACTTCGCCAAAATTTCCTCCTCCAAGTTTCTTGGCTGCAATTTTCACTTCATCCTCAGTTATTGTCCATGCATCAACGTGAGACTTCTTCTTAACAGAGTAGCTGAGCATATGTGGCATACCTCCGGTGAATCCTGAAATATGATTACACATTACTTTAGAATCATTTTTTCTATATTTCCCCGGAGGATAGCCTAACACATGGCGGTGGATCGACAGAGACTAGGCAATCTTCCGGGAAAGTAAAGAGAAGACTTACGAGCATGATGCATGATCAGCCTAGTCAACGTTGGAAATTGCAGTCCTTCGGAATAGTTCTCGCGCAATATTCGAAATGTTCCTTTATTTCTGACTATTTCGAAGTGCATAATACGGACGAGATTATCGGAAACGCATCTGAAAAGCAGTGAAATTCAGTTAAATTCTGAAATTCAAATTGAGCTCACTTCAGTGATAGAGCCAATGCTTCTGAATGATCTTTTAGCGAAGCGGATCGTACGATAAACGAGCCGGGATCGTATGGTTGTTTGAGAAGCTCCTTAGTGGCATCTTCTCGAGTGACGCCCAAATTTGACCACCTGCGAATTATTTTTGCTAATTTGTTGCAAAAATATATTGAATTATCGCATCAACACTTACCCCAAAGTATCCATATCGCTCATCCTTGCAACATAGTTCCGTGGAACAAGTCCTTTCTTGTTGGTTTGAAGATGCTTCGCAAACCTACAACAATATATGTCTTCAAGTACTTTATAACTGTCAAACACTGACATCCACTTCTGACTGGTTTCCGATCGGAGTTCTAGTTTGTCGTCTTTCTTGAATGCCAAGTGATCATCCCGTTCCACAGGTGGCACATAATCGAACAGAGCAATCAAGATCTGAAATAGAATGCGGAATACCGGTAATCGTCTCTTCGCTTCACACACTCTGTCGCTTCTCTGAACGCTTAGAGAGTGTGTGAAATGAAGAGATCATTAACTATTTTTGGAACTTTTAACTGAACCATGAGTGAAAATGCGTGAATAAACGGCTGAACGTACGTCGGAATCGTTTACTCGCTTCTTCCTTATCCTTTGCCAGAAATCGGAAAGCACCTGCACGGGCAAGGTTGTAGAATCAAAGAAAGAAACACTAACCGTGGGAAAAGGGAACGAATCGCGCAATTGAACCGTCATTTTTCATTGCCAGCGATCATTCCGTGCGATATTGATCGCGCACGATGTTTTCTTCAACTTCATTCGCTCTCTGTGACTTTCTTTTTCTCTCTCTCTCTATCAATATGCGCAATCTCGTCTTCTTGCGTGCTCTGCGAAAGGAGTGAATGGGGTTCGATCATTCAAGGTCGAACCGAATGTACGCATCATGATTTATCGAACCAAGTGATAATGATTTCATATGCAATAGAAACTTCCGTTGTTTCGAATCAATCGTTTCACAGGTTCTCAGTCAGTTCTTCTTCTGTTTCGTCTCTTTGTAATCTCTCACGACGAGTGGGAAGCTCAGCGTTCAGGCGAAGTGATTCATGCAGCTTCTGAAATCAAGGAATTTAGTCATTTTACGAATTGTGAAAAAAATACCTCAAGCTCATTGCGCGTCTTGTACGTTATCACCAGCTGAATTGATAGAGCAGAAAGGGCAAGAACATAAACGATGAGTAGTGGAGCAAGGACAAAACTGCTGACGTTCAATATGGCATGAGCAGCCTTCTTTGAGCAGGTTGTAGAGCACTGAAATCAACAAATCATGCAACAAATGGCAGGTCAACATTACCTCCTCAGGTGCCCTCGTTCCTATCGATTTCCCATAGCGGTTGACGCATGTTCGGATATCGCCGGCTACTCGAGAATCCTGGAATGAGGATTGTGAAGAAATCTCAGAAGCATGAAGCAATCAAAGGCGTCGAAGACTCACATTGCACTCCCTCTCATTACACATAATGACCAGAGAGTAATCGATTCCTTTCCGACAAGGCACGAGCGTAGTACGGCTGGAGTGAACATCGGTGAAGTTAGGGGTTTCTAAAAATGTGCACAGAATGTCATTACGAAGACCATTCGGCATTCAATTTCACTCCATTCTGAAAAATTCAATATTTTTTATCAAATAGGACTCACCATGATCATATTCTCCTAGAACTGAGAAAGGATAGATCGGTGCATACAGTTCCCAGGGAGAGGAGATATCCCATTCAAATACTTCGTCGATTTGATCTGCTGCTATAAATGGAGAGTATCACTCACATAAACTGGCATTGCTTGAAACGGCGCAAACACCAATTTTTCAACAGAATTGTGATGAACGTTCAAACAATACGTACGTGTTCGTCCCATTAGCTCGAATTGTCTCGTAATAGAGGTTCCGGGAGGAAACTTTCTTGCCACTTGCTTTACACAATATAGAAAGTGAAGGCCGCAATCATGGATTGAATGCGTCTGCAGAAAATTGGTTTCTGATGGATTTTTCTGCTCCAAAATACCTCATTACCGCATACAATCGTCCTCGGCTGGCATTCAATTGAAGTTTTGTTGTTTGCTCTTGCTATATTACCCTGAACATAGGTATTCTTCTGAATTTTGATAGCGTTTGCTGACTCTCACCTTGGTTTCTTGTGCTCTAGTTGACATGTAGATAAATGTTAGACATGAAACAATTGCTGTAAGCATGACACGAGGAGAGAGAAAGAGAAAGATCAAAACTCTCTTACGATCAGATAAATTGAGCAAGTTCAATGTCTTTCAATGCAACTCAATGTTTAGAGCGACAGTTTATCCAACAACTTTGGCAAACATTCAGAGCTCAATCATCTCTTAGATTCGTCGTCAGCTCAATTCCTTCACTTCCTTCTCTCTCCTCTTGGCTAAGTTTCTGGCGTGGAATCGCAGGTTGCGCAGCGTTGCGGAACAATTCGTCATGGATTTTCTGAAACTCTTTCATTTTTTAGATTCATCAGAGCTATGCACCTTTGCGTGAAACACATCAAGCGCTGAAAAATAATGGTGCTATCGTACCTGAAGTTTAGCTGCGTTTCGCCACGTGCCGAAGATGATCGAAGATGATAGGACGAGTATAGGGATTAGGGCGATCAAAACAAGCGAAGAGATCTCGCTGAGGGCAACAACTTTATCCTCGAATGTTTCGGGGCAAGAAGCGCACTGAGATAATAGAATAACTAGGAGATGGATGCGATTCACCGTTTGTGGTTTATCCATTGCATACACATTCCAATTGTAAAATCTTTATTATTTGTGCAAAATTGAAATTACCCATTGAGGATGGCTAGGCGATACAAGAGAACTCATGAACAATAGGTCAGCACGAGAAAAGAATGAACTGGTTTAGCATAAACTGCATTCAAGAATTTGATCATTCCTCTTTGAGCAAATCATAGCCTTGCAGATCTGCCGCATTGATTGTTTGAGACACGGAGGCGATTCGGGATAACTCGAGCTTTACCTCCTGCATTGTTCAATCAATGTATGCGCTGAATATAATATGTTTTACCTCAAACTTGACTGCAAATCGACGAATGATGACTTCTGAGAAAACGAGAAGAACTAGAACTATAGTTAGAGAGATTAGTGCCGCAGAGAACAGTAGATATGCATTGTGCTCTTGAGATTCATCATGGAGTGGTGTGGGCAAGAAGTGTTCCTAAATAGACTTTGAGGATCATTTGGAAAGATTTTGATCTCACATCATCGAAATGAATCCGCCGTGGAGATCGTTGGATGCATTGTTCGATATCATGCTGCATTGTTTCGTCCTGAAAGCGTGGAGCCAGTCTGTGCCAACCAGCATTTACTGGAGAGAATTCGAAATTCTAACATCACATCGATCTTCAGCACACACAATCATCAGACTCGCAGTGTCCATCAAAAGGCAGGGTCGTAGCTGAATGGGCGCGTCACCAATGACTAGATTCCAGGGCGAAATCCGGTTCCATTGGAGAGTGGTTAGATCACGGTCTAAACTTATCACTGTGCAATTCGGAAATAGAGAAAGAATAGACGCACCGATGATTTTGACACAGTACATGTAAGCCATTCCACGATCACAGTCTGCTTGAGTTACGGTGATCTTCTGTAAATGATTAGACTTCATTCGACCTTAGCATCCAAAAACGGTATCCAACAAAATTGAAAAACTCAAGTTATTCCTACATTTGTCGAAAAAGTTTACCTCTGTCCCGCAGATAAAATCACGAGGCGGATGGCATCGTGATTGATACTGAAATTTTTCATCCGGAATATAATCGAAATGAATATTATCAAAATTGTGTTTTACCCATTGAGTGCCAGACTTTGTAGAAACAGTGGATAGTAGCATTGTTGTTAGGACGTAGAGCCGCATGATAAGTGCTTGTGAGGTTATGTGACGAAACTGTGAGAGAGAAAGCGAGAGCAGAACCTCTTGTTTGTTCTTACACTTTCTCTGTGGTTTTGAAATAATTTCGCGGCAAATTCACTTTATCAACAATCTTACAAAACCCCCGTTACATCAACAACGCTTTCACATGTTTTCTGGTTCGTTGTACTGAACAACGTTGTAGCCTTCTCGATAATTCGTACTCGGCTCCTTGTCTGATTCAATAGATTTAGTGGTCGAATTGATTTGCTCTCGAAGTTCCTGACATTCATTTACATTTTCAAAATTTGAAGTATATTCGAAAATCACTCACCTTAATTTTGCTCAAGTTGCTTTGTGTTCCGATGAGAAGCACAGTTGCAATTACGATGATGGCAATAAGAATAGTGAACAGCCCGATAATAATGTAACGACGGTCAAGGTTAACAAGAACTTTGGCGCTTTCGAACTCAGCGATCTGAAACACATTGAAGGATCGTGGATTCAACACACAGTTGACGTACCTTGGCCAGTCCCTCTCTCTCCTTCTCCGCTATATTTCCGAGCTGGGGAAGGGTGCCCATGGCAGCACATGGTGCGAGCTTATCGTTGGATAGGTGCTTATCATCCTGGAAATGCGTTTCACAGATTTCTGAATAGCGAGAGACTGTGCAAAATTAAGTGAAGGCAAATCAAATATCTGACTGACATTGCACAAATCATCATCGCACACTGCCATCAGGTAATTGAACTCATCGATCAGACAAGACCTCGTGAAAACGGGTGATGAAGTGCGAATGACATGCCACGCGTCGACGTTTATTGCTCTAGTAGAGCGGAAGTCTAGAGTTAGGGAGATAGTGGTAATTACAAAATAGGTAATAGGTAATAACAAAATATTCAGCTATTCATGACGCACAAAGCCAAATCGCTCTCGTGGAGCGAAAGTCTTGAATGAGGGAAATATTGACAGTCAGAGGGAAGATATTTTGAAGAAAAGAAAAACAGAAAAATACCTTCGATCTTGAAGCATTGTATGAACTCGAGTCCTCGTTCGCAATCGTCAAGCGTCAGGAAGTGTTTCTGACAGATTTGGTTACATTTCGAAATTCAGGAACGAATGAAGTACAAATTCGAACCTTATCATTGCATATGATCGTCTTATTATCACGAAGGAAGAAATTAATGGAGCGACAGGCCTCTGATGTGAAGGTCTTGTTCTGAATATTCAAGATTTATTTGAAAAAAAATATTATACATAAAACAACAATAATTATAATACCAAATGCTGAGCGCTGATGAAACTCAAAGAGATGAGAACTACAGCTAGTAGAATGAGCATGGCGCGGGCAATGTTTGTGGTGTGGCTGAGAGACACGTTTTATGAGTAGATTTTGAACAACTCAAAGCTCGTCGATTGACTCCACACTGTGCTCCTTCAGCATTTCGATTGTTTTTTCGCAAGCGCGCTGCTGCTGATTAAAATATCATCAGTGATATTCGCAGATCATGAGCGATGCTGCACTTTCACTTTCGATACTATGATAGCTCCCTTTCTCTAGCCCACAAATTATCTCGCTCAGATCTTGAGATACATTTCTCGGCATGACCCTGTGAAGCTTTTTTTTCGAAAGAGAAAGTAAAATGCACGTAGATTATAATCGTACAGAGCGAAATCGCTTCTCCGCGTAGTTTTAGCAGTGAAAAGAACCGTTCACGAACTTTTGCGCTATCGCTCACACCGATCGAGTGCGAAACTCGATAATGCGACATTCCAACCACTTCTAGCTTTTGTTGAAGCATTAAGGAGTTTGGCGCTTCTAAATTGAGGGAACCGGCAACACGAACATTTCAAAGATCGAATATATTAGTGTTCAGCATGATATCTATGACAAGAGAAAGCCATCCCATCCTTGACCCCTCGAACAAACGGATCGTAAGTAGAACACAACCACTATTACGCGCGTGGAATCCAATCTTCGCGTATAAAAATGATCCTACATGTTCTTGTCTTCCTTCTTCCTGGATTTGCTCTAGGCACCCGCATCGATTTCATCAACAACTGCGACCACAAAATCCAAGTATGCATCATTACTATCATGTTCTTAATTTCCATTCTTTTTCTTCCTTTGCAATTGATACATGATAGGATGGGTGAAAACGAGTCACTTGTAGAGAATTCTAGATGAGTTCTTGCAGGTAGTCCGCTGGGAGGGTCCGACTCACAGAGAGGCGCAAGTTACTCTTGGCCCAAACGAGAAAGCTAGCGGGGATTTCCCTGCCGGTCCCTACACTTTCACTAACGGATTCGAGGGACTGAATATGGCGTTGTTCGGATTCAATGTAACCGAGGTATTGGCAACTTGTTGATCACTTTCGATGGAGATTACAGCAAAAATATTAGCAAATGAGCAGTAATGAATGGAGATGCAATAATCAGATAATAATGTAGAGAATCGTGACATGAATTGAATTGAGATAATGCCCGACAAGAATGTGTACGGACTCTATGTGGGAGAGGGATTCGACACACCCATGCAGATTGACACGACGTGAGTCGAATTACAAAGTAGCTGATCGCGTTTCAACTATGAAACATACATTATCAATTCCAGGGATGGTCCAACAGTCCGATGTCTGACTGCAGATTGTCCCGATGCGGCGCAGGTCAGAATTATGGCATTTCTTTCTGGATACGTCCCAGATCGTTCCAAATTTCCCATTCAAATTGTGTCTTCCTTCAGAAACTCGATGATTTGTCATCCTGCACAACCTGCGACACTTTCAACTTCACTTTCTGTCCTAAAGGGACGATCGCGAACACGATTGAGAAGGATTCGTATGCAAAAGCAGATGATAGTCTGTTCGTTTGATAAATTGATAGCCTTGTTCGCTTCCCACTCTGAATAGTCGAAATAATCGAGCAGAAAGCAAGCGCAACGACGAACAAAATGTAAAGAAAATTTATTCCAATTCAAATTATTAACTATTAGAATTTTAAACTACATTTACATTATTATGTCATCATAAAAAAAGACTATTACGTTCAAATTCATCGCTACTCTTCCCTCACATCGACTAGGAAGAAGAAGGACCAGGTCCAGATTCGACCCTTGTCTTTCTCCTCCATCTTGCGCGCGGTTACAATGCCTTCGGAGTCGGCGTTCAACTGTGCCCCGTCAGAGGTCTGAAATGGTTATCGGTCAAAGACATGTAGACATGCCCAGAGAATTTTATGACATGATCGTAGAAAATTTTTATGAAAAGAAATCATTCGTTACTCGATTTTACGAACAATATTGTCAATATTGTTAGCAACAATATTGACAATATTGTTAGTAAGATCAATACTATCAATCCAAAACCCCGTCCCGTCAGAGGTCTGGAATGGTTTGCGCTCCTGGAGTCATTCATTACTCGATTTTACTAGCAATATTGTCAATATTGCTCGTAACATAAATAGGGGTATAGGGAATAGGGGAGACCTCCTCAACAGCACAAGCGCCCATAAATATTATCAATCAATATAATTTCGTTTTACGTCAAAAGATATGTGGGTGTCACAGTAATGGAGACTAATGCTCGGTCTACAAGTATTCGGAAAAAAAATTTCTGAACGCCCGAAAATTATCGAAAGTGCCTAAAACCCACCGCAAACATCCACGATCCGCCCACGAACGTGTGCGGCGTCCACAGCTGGGCCGTCTCCGAGAGTTCGACGCTGCCGTCCTGAGCAGTTTTGAATCAGAAACGACTTTTCAGGATTTTCAGGATTCAGGATTTTATCGATTCGATTCACTGCCGTCCTGAGCAGTTTTGTATCAGGATCGGGCAAAATTTATCGATTCTCTGATAATCGGGCTTCTTTTCATGACATCCACGTAGAATAACATGCTTGTAGGATTTTTTTTGCTTTTAATTTGAGAGAAATGATCACCTCGTTAGCCTTCAGATACTTGTGAGGAGGGTGAGCCATCTTGAGAGCCATCTAAAAAGAAGTTATTGAAGTCGCATGCGAACACTCTTCTGATTTCGCTTGTATTCGAGTAGCTAGGAGTCATTGCTCGATATCGCGTGCTAGAGTTGGGAAAGGATGAATCAGTTTTTTTCAACGTGCTCCATTATCTCTGTTCTCCTACTGCAAAACGAGCATTTACTGAATTTTTCGGAATTAAGAGGTTCAAAACAGTAAAGTAGAAGAGAGATCGTACCTTGTGCCCATACGCCTCGAGATACCACTGTTCGCAATCGTTGTGGTTATCATTCGACACCATATCGATGACGAGAGACTCGTTGGCGGACTTGCAGCCGCGCGCTCGCAGGTACGTGCCGAGATCCTCCGACTTGAGATACGTTAGACGATGTTCCTCTATAATCATTGTATTTTCGACACTTGTTGAGTTCTCCGGAAGAACGGGTATGCTTCACTCATTATATTAATTAGATTGCCTATTCAGTGTGGTGGTAGGGGTGGATGGTGGGGACACTCATTCGGTGAACTCAACCAGTGCCGTACTTTTTTTGCTCTAGCGCGGGAAACACGGCCTATTTCGCGAGAACAAACTATACGAGTTTTCAACTGACCTGACTTGCCACTCGCAGGCTTTCCGTAGAGTGCCTGCAGCATGGAAACGGTCGCCGAATCCAGCTTCGGCTCTACATAGTTTCCGTTTGCGTCGACCGGATCTCGGGTTTTCTCGTACATGCATGACGCATTGTCCGCAGATAGGAAAAGCCCTGAGAAATTCATTTTTTCAGACTTCATAAGCCTTCAAATTCAATTTACCAAGCGAAACGCCGATAGTGCGAATTGCTTCAGTGGGAAGGTCGTAGTGTGTCTTCACGCTGGAAAAATTAAATGGGAAATTTTTTTTAATAAGATATAAATAAGATATAAGTCGTGTTCAACTACTTTTTTTGACATTCTGAGAAGGTTTTCAAAAACGCGCGCGAAACAGCCAAAATAGAGTTCGAAATGGCATAGTCTACTTTTGACGTTTCAAAAAATTTTGAAACTGTCAAAATGTGATCCTCCTCAGATTCGCAAAAGAACTCTATAAAATGATGAACTATGTTTTGCGAAACATATCCGTATTTCACTTATTACAAGTTCATTAATACTAATCGGTAGCCATTCAGCATCAACGAGATCTGGATAGACACTTCTGAGATAGTGATATTATTTTTCAGAGTGAAATCTGGCCAATAAAAGTGGTTAATTTGAACTATGTTTCACAGCCATTTCGTATCTGTTGAAACATAGAGAACAACTTCGAGGTTTCGAGAAATTCGAGAATCTCCAGAGAAGATTTGGCAGAATTAAAATTTTTGAGAATGCCAAATGGAGAAGGTCGCAGAATCACAGAATAAAAAAATCTTGAACTGTCAAATGAATTTGGATATCGTTACATTGACATTTCTGCGCGCGTTTTCGTAAACGTTCCCAGAATGGCAAAATAAATAGTTGAACACGACTTATATATTTTTAAATAAGATTTTTAAATAAAAAATAGCAGAAAAAACGCTCACGGCAAATGAGTCTCATTCATTATCGTCCACTCAGACGTTCCTCTGAGGTAGTTTTGGACGTCGTTATATAGGCGGGACTCGTTATCAAAACGAAACTCATGTTTGTAGATTCCTGGAAATTATGCATATAAATATGTATATTTTTAGAAACAAATTTTTAGCAGGACCGCTCACCAAGTATCGGATCACCCTGAGCAGATTCGTTGGCAAATTCAAACGTGATGTCGCCTCCGGAAATCACCTGGAATTGAACGTTTTCACATTAAATGATATTTGTGTGATTACTCAGAAGGAACTCTCAATTCAAAGCTGCTAGCCTTTGCATGCTACTACCTGGCGTTTACAGTGTTAATGCGTTTTTCTTCTTCAATGAACATTTTTTCAAAGTTGAAACCTCTTTGAATGACAGCGGAATCACAGCGGCAAACTTGGCGAATGTAGCGCTGATCGCGGCACTGGAATGAGCTTGTGTGGAAAACGTTTGAGTTTCAATGCTCTTTCGTAATCCCCTTGCAAATAAGTCGATGAATAATCATACCGCGTGTCCTTCTCCGACAGGGTGGAGTGGTGATTCTTGATCGTGTAGGTTATTCGCTTCTTGCCCCATCTCACCGTACGATAGAATTTAGCGTTTGGAGCTGGAAACGAAGTATTAGCTATTTCATTGCCATTGTCGACATATTCGGGGACTATCAAAGACCGCAGAAACACCGAAAAAACGGACAAGCCGTTGTCTGTTCCGGCTCTGGAGTCGTGCTGGGTTGCTGATCGACAGGTCCTTCCACTGCTTTCTGAACCAAACTCATCTCGATGCTCATAAAACCAAGGAAACCTCAGTTGTACTCGGCGCATCGGTCGTTGCTTCATCACTGTCCTCAGTAACCGATCCCTTTCCATCATCATCGACAACCGGTCCAGCAGGCTTCTGAAGATTGTTTTTCAGTAAACGTATCTTTTAATTATCGGGGATGGGACGTTTAGGAACCTCTTCACCCAAAAGTTTCTAAATGTTCTGAAACGTATCCTTAGCATCACCACAAAAAAAAATTTGTTTCGAGGGTCGCTAAACGAGAGTTCCAAACCGTGCCATCCTGTATCACACAGTGAACGCGTTCTATTTACCGTGATTGGTGGGGTCACAACCACATCTTCCTCAGAACTCGAACCATTTCCATTAGCATCAGCAGCCGCTTGTGATGGTTTCTGAAGTGTAATGCGTCTTTGATTTATCGTGTCATCGTCAAACAGTAGTACCGTTGTAGGAGCTCCAGTGCTGACAGCATTCTCCGCTGTCGAATCATTCCCAGTCGATTCAACCTTATCGTTGAGCTGCTTCGGTTCCTACATTGCTTCTAGGTTTAGGCCGAAAAGTGTTGAACATGGCGTTGCAAATACGATTCTGGTACACTCATTATAACCCCAGCAGCGAACCGGCATCGTAAAGTTATGCACCATTTGACATCTTGAACACAAATATTAATGCCTATCCATGATACATAATTGATTGATTGAACCTCGGCATCAGCTGGAATCAGCACGTCGCTGGTCAGATGGCCGGACGCCTTGCCGTTCTGCCCCTTCGACCCGAAATTGAGCTCGTCGGCAAGCCACTGCGCTCCCTGTAAAGAGAAGCTGCAGATTTTTGAAAGGTACGGCACTTGTGGAGTTCCCCGGAATGTTATGTTTCAAGGGTTGGGAATCTTTTGGTGGACAGAATACTCTTCCTGCAAATTCCACAAGTTTCAACGATTCCAATGGCAAACCTTGCTGATCCCCCGTGCGCCCTGCTCCAGAGTACCAGCGATCTGTCCGAAATCGACTTCTGTCTTCACTTTGAAGGCGGAATGGTCGACGCTGAACTTCCCCTTTGCATCCTGCAGTCCGACGTTGAGAGCGACATCGTTCACATTGGCATTCGCGGAGAAGGAGAAGGTCTTCTGAAACGCGGCTTGATTGAACATTCAAGCCATTTGACAACGAAAGATGCTTCATGGAGAGGATATTGAACACAAAGAGGTTGAGTGAGGAAGGATGGAGGATAGAAAATGTTTCGGGGAAACTGAAATACCAACCTTTTCGACCGGCTCTTCTCCGGTATCGAACGACTCGTCGGTCGTGCCATCCAATGGTTTCGCCTGCGTCAGGCTGCACAGACACATTAACGCCTGAAACACATCTAACTAGTGAAATTGAAACAATCTTAATTTGCATATTCTCAGTCCAAATAATGCTGAATCTCACCAGTACTAGCAGCCGGAACTCTGCCATGGTTGATGAAGGCTCGGCTAAAGTTGAAAGGAATAAGTATCTGAAGATCTGAATGAGACAAGGTGAAAAGTCAAAGAGGAGAAGGTAAGAAGAATGAAACAAACAGAGTTTGGTGGAAGAAATAGCCCCTCCTGAGTCAGGAGCAGTGATTGTGTATGGAGTATATTGCACGTGCTCCCTCGCCGATCAGAGCTGCGAGAGAGTGCTTGAAATGGAGAGACGACGCTCCCAACTCACGAGGAAGCTTCACGTGAAACAGTTGGTGACAGATGGCAACTCGTTGCAGCAGAGTTGCAGTGTGATAGAGTAGGGAAAATAGAGGAAGAAGCAAACTAGATAGAACGAGTGAGAATTGGGTATCCACTCGTCGATGATGCAGAAAATGCACGACCGAATTTATTTTCAAATTGTCTGAAGCATTCTGTCTCAAGTTTTGAACCAGTCTCGTCTCTACTGTAGTTTCGTCTCCCGTGTGATCGTCGTTTAAATAAGACCCAAAGAAACCCCGAGATGCTTAAGTTTATTACGTATAATTATGAGCAAAACATAAGCTACAAGGCCTCAGTATAATTTACACATGTTATTTTCACTCATGCAACTGAATCTAGTCCTCCTCAAGATTCTCTAGGTGGAAATATGCCGTGTTCCACACTTTCCCATCATTTTCGTAGTCCGCCTGTTCGGTGGTCACCGTTCCGTTCTCGTCGCAGGCAAGCTGAGCTCCGGTGGAGGCCTGAAACAATGTGTTAATCCAGAGGAGCTCGCAACTTCATCTCCCCTTGTCCTCAATAGTTATTGAGCAATTTCGCAGTGAGGTAGCGCGAGGATTGGGAAGCCGTGCTTTCCAACAGAATAGGGCGCATTTACTCACCGCGAACATCAACGTCTCGTCCTCGAAGAAGTGAGCCGTCCACATCTGGGCAGTGTCTGTGAGAACCACGCTTCCATCCTGAAAGTGGTCTCTCAATTTTCTAGAGTTCCCGGAGGGTGGATGCGTTTCACTGCAGATAAAGAATAAGAAGTACCGAAAAGTAGCTCACCTCGTTAGCGTTCAAGTACTTGTGCGGCGGGTGAGCCATCTTGAGAGTGATCTGAAATGTCTCCTGTGGTTTAGGTGAAACACACAAACGAAGTCTCTCAGGTCAACGTTTTGGCTTGTTCTGTCATCTATTTCAACCATCATTCCACGAAAGGTTCCTATTTTTAGCAGCCAACGGAGCGAAGCCATCATCAATCTGTCCCTCGAACGAGTACGTCTCACCTTATCCCCGTGTTCCTCGATGTACCACTGCTCACAGTCGTCCTGTTTGCTGTTCGACACGTGATCAACGACAACTAAGCCGCCGTCTGAGTTGCATCCTCGAGCTCGCAGGTACGTTTCTTGAACTTCCGACTTGAGATAGACGAGATACTTGCCCGATCCTGAGCTCTTGACGTCCGATTCGTCTGTATGATCGGATGTTCAAGAAGAATTCGACAATAGCTTTTCTATTTAGCAACCAAGCAGCAAATGTTGAAGAAGGGAACACAAACCGTCAGTTTCGTCCGTATCACTAGGAGTAGAGACAGGAGGAGCTGATCTCTCTGTCGGAACGACTGGCTTCTGAAGCACGAATTCGTTTAGAATTTTACACCTATCAATGTTTCTTTCGATCACGAATGCGAATCAACCCACATCGTTCGAAGGGATATCCACTTCACCAGCCAGATAACCGGAAGCCCGTCCATTCTGGCCTCTCGAGCCGGGAGTGACTGCTGCGATGAACTACAAATGTAGGCACTCCTGCACTTTCCCGGACATCTCCGAACATCCCTATAGCCTCCTTCATCACCGACCACCAAGCCTCGGAAAACACTATATTTAGGGAATCTTTGAAACTCATTCCATATTCACCCTATTGTCCGGGAACGCGCAGAAGCCTTACAATGTACATAAAAGATGCGTGTTCCGAACCTTCTTCATGTACTCCTTGACAGCATTCAAATCGAGTTCCGTCTTCAAGTTGAAGCCCGCTGTGTTTATGCCCGCATTCATGTTCGAATCCTGAAATAAGGGCTATTCGTAGTTTACGAGACTGTAATCGTCGATAATGCAACAGATCGAACCTGAAGTCCGAGGTCGAGGTTCATCCCGTTCACGTTTGCATTTGCAGACAAAGAGAAGCTGGATGTTTTCTGAAACGCAAATCTTCTCATGAGAATGAGAAACGCAGTCTAACTGCGAACCTTCTGCGCCGGAGCTTCTTCAACGTCATTTCCATTCGAATCTGCGCCATCCACAGGTTTTGCATGCGAGACACAGCACAGGCATAGTAGCGCCTAAATTTGAGCTGCGCTCAAGAAAAAATTTGTGTGCATTCAATTATCAATTAATAAGTCAAGCCTCACCAGAGCGAGCAATTTGAGCGTTGTCATGGTTGTTCCGGGATAGGAAAGTCCTGAAAGGTTCAAGAATCTGATTGCCTGTGTGGATAAGGATAAAGTAATCAACGAAACGTGGAGAAGGTAAGGAGGAAGAAACAAACAGCAACCCGCAAGAGGGAACAGCCGCTCCTCCTTCTCCCCCAAAATTGCAGAGTACGAGATCCAAGTCATCGTCTCTCCATTTCACGTGCTCTCTCATCGGTCAGCATGGCTAGAGAACACGCCGATTGAGGCTGTTTTCTTCATCTCCACTCATCAGGAAGCTTCACGTGAAACAGTTGGCAGAGTCGTGGAGTAGAGAAAACGGAGGAAGTAGCAAACTCGATAGAAAGAAGGATGCGTAGGATTGGAAGCCCTCACTCTGTTGCAGGAAAAAAAAAACATTGCATGAAGAAAATATGTAAGGATTCTTATGTCCTTACAAGGCGTAAGGTGCTCGATAGAGCTTTAGAATCAAACAGACTTCTGCTGTCGAAGGTACAACGAGTCGCACACCATTTATTTACAATATATTATTTACAACATGACGACTGTATTAGTGAATCTTCGATCTCTGAGGATCGATCAATCAGCCTTGCATGCGTAACGGGGGGAAGGCGAGTCGGAGGTGTTCAGAGACTGGTCACATTGACCATTCTAAATGCCGATCAGTCAACTAGAAACTCCTCCAGGAGAATGGCTGAGTTTCACTCATTCATATTAAGGTCATCCAAGCGCTGGGTTGGCGGTCGTGGTTGGATGTAGGTTCGACACTTTTCTGGAGAGCTGGACAAGTGCCAATACTTCCATGATGTTTTCTCACCTGAGGGCTGGTCGCATCCTTCTTGCGGGCGGTGATTTCTCTCTGTGATCACTAGTTCAGCAACCCTTTTTAATTAGTATTGAAACTGAGGAGGATGAAAAGCGTACACTGGAGCAACCAAATCAGTTTAATCTTTTTTAGTCCATTTTTTAGTCCAAGTCCATGCAACCTTTCACGTGCGATGTGACCTTCATAGAGAGGAACGGTTAGCGAGCTCTCGCTGAACCTTTTACTCGTCAATGGAACGGGTAGCTCTCGAAAGTGAGCGAGCATTACTTCTCACTCACTGTGCTATCACATTCGGCGATCGATCTAAGCATCGCTCTTTCTATCCTTTTCAAGTGATGATACACAAATTTCGTCTCTAATTTGATCACTTTTATAGGATCACGTTCCTTATCAACCGTCATTCATTGCAGATGCCGTATGCTTCGAGATTTTACACGATTGTGCTTCACGATGAGGAAGATGACAAGACTTACTCA
>LS516031.1:62658-75782 GCA_900490845.1 Pristionchus japonicus | reverse complement strand
CTGTGCTATCACATTCGGCGATCGATCTAAGCATCGCTCTTTCTATCCTTTTCAAGTGATGATACACAAATTTCGTCTCTAATTTGATCACTTTTATAGGATCACGTTCCTTATCAACCGTCATTCATTGCAGATGCCGTATGCTTCGAGATTTTACACGATTGTGCTTCACGATGAGGAAGATGACAAGACTTACTCATTTACTGTACCGAGACGATATTCGACCCTTCAATTCTTGAGCGCCGGATCGCAGGGTGCCGTAGTGTGAGAAGATAATTTTTGAATTACCTGACGATCTTGCTTAGATCGGCCATTGACCAAGCAACGAATACGAAAGTGGCAATCAAAAAGATGCTCAATCCGTTCGGTGTTTCGAAGAAGGCACGACGTGTATTGAGAGAGTTTGTCCTTCTGTCGAGGCAGAATCATCCTAACGTGAGTTTCATAATTTGAACGCAAATCTAAATTCCATTTTAGATTATCAAATTCAAGTCCGCGTTCACTCCCCAAGAAAAAATTGAGGAGTTTGAAGATATTTATCTCGTTATGGAATACATGGACTCGACTCTGACCGAGGTTAGTTAGAAAAATAAGTTCATCACACTGAAACGTACACATTGTCAAGGTAATTGGCAAAGTTCAACTGGATCACGAAACACTTTCGAAATTCATCTACCAAACTCTTTGCGCTGTCTTTCATTTGCATCGGAAAGGAATCATTCACAGGGTGAGAATCAGGGTTACACCTTTCCCCAGCCATCCCCAGCTCAGGATCTAAAACCGTGCAACCTCGTGGTCAATGCCAACGATAACTTCGAGCTGAAAGTACTCGATTTCGGTTTCGCTCGATTGATAGCGCCCAGTCCAGCGGAGAAAATGTCCGCTTACGTGGTGACTCGATACTACCGAGCACCTGAAGTCGTGTTGGAAATTGAGTTCCCTGAAGAAGTGCGGCTGGGCTATTCGGAGAAGGGTCAGTAACCTTACTTTATTGATCTTAAGAACATAAGTAGTATTAGTATCATCCATTCCGTACAATTGTACGGAATAGATGATACAAAATTTCACAACACTCAACTGAATGATACTTAATTTTGAAACTATTCCATTTTTTTTCATGACCAATTTGGCCATCTTTAATGATTTTCAAACACACATAAATTAGGAAATTTTTAAGCATTTTCATAATCAAATCAAAATAATTGTGGAATGACATCCAGAACTTTTCGATTGGTGGACTTTTTGAAATCATTCCCAATCGAAAAAATGACAGATCAAGAAGTTGAATTTCTAGTGAAACTGTTATTCAAATTTGCATACAAGTTTGGATACGTTTCAGCAGAAGGATTGGTATTTCGAAACGAAGAAGATGAGGACGGAAAAATGGCATTCTTCGATGACGCAAAAATTATCAATAAACAATATCATCATGCAAAAATCAACATACGATTGAGGAATCAGAATGGTGTGATCAACAGAAATATGACTCCAGATGAAGATTATACACTACGCACAAAGAATATACCCGATCAATCTCTTCCTGTTGTTGTTGATCGTGAGAATAGTCTACATGTGCTAGAGTCATTCTACATTCACCTCAAAGATCCCTCATAACGAAATTGAAAGTTTCAAGTACTCTACTTTCCATATTCTCAGCATAGCATTCCATGGGGAGTGACTCATCCTCTAGAGTCGTTATCTCAACTTCCCATCTAGAGCGCGCAGAGACCGCGGGGTCGTTTTGGGTGGACATTCCGACTTTCCCTTTTATGTTCAATAAATTATTCAAATATGACTCATCTTTTATCGCACAAACACGTATGACTCATCTTTTTTTAAAAAATTTTTTTTGCTAAATATGACTCATCTCTTTTCATTATTACCCTATTCATATATTTGATCTTTGATCTCGTCAGATCTTGAAAGTATTTAATTTAATTTTTCTTTATCTACAATCAGTCATGATTTTCTTCCTTCTTCTGACGTGTTGTCTTCTTGCGCAAGCAAGCGAAGAATGGATTAACGATGAAGAATCGTATCTATTTGAGCAGAATACACTTTTTCATATCAATAAGGAAAATCAAATCAGACTTTTGGAAAATATTCAAGGCTATCTGTTCGACAATTCTACCAAGGTTATTTTTTACAAGCATGGTGGTCGAGTATACTCTTCACATGACAACACTCCTATTGAATTTCACTCAAATATCGTTCATCAACTTTTCACGTTTTTCAATATCGCAGTGAACATTGCGTTGATTATGTATTGTTTGATTCTGAATAGAAACCTAGAGTCAGCTAGGTTCAGCCGTAGACTCCAAGAGCTATAATTAAAGTTATTATTTGAAAGTATTCATTTATTGTGCTGACAGTCGCGATGAGTGGTTGGTCTACTCCGAATTCCTCCTTTCCGTCGTTCACTGCGATGTACAAAGCTTTCCACCCTGACGAACCTACCGGTTTGGCACGACTTATAGAGCTTATTGTTTTTCTTCGACAAGGACCAATGTCAATGGGTTGTCTTCTGGAAATTCTGAACGACATCAACGAAGGAATTCAGCATACAGACATTACGACTTTCATTCAGAATAATTGCGTAAACTTGTCATTTGTTATTATCGATGGAGTAGTTAAATGTAAATATATGAACCGCTAATCATTATTATGAATTCCTCTGACATTAGTTCGTTGTTATCCCACATTCCCAACTTTTTGGGCGTATTTCCTTCCGACTGTCTACCTGTTATTGTTGATAAATCGAAAACGTTTGGTCTTGTTGTAAATACAGATTCATCGGATGAGGAAGGAACTCACTGGCTAGCAATTGTTGCACAGAATGGCATCTGCCATTACTTTGATTCATTTGGAGGTCTGCCTAAGGTGAAAAGTATACGTAAATTTTGTGAGCAGTTTAATAGATGCCAATTTAACCGTGAGAAACATCAGCATATTCAAGAAATCACCTGTGGTGCCTATGCAATTTTTGTAATTAACGAGATGCTATTCAACAACAAGTCTTTCCGAGCCGTAGTTTCAACATTCCATCGTATAAAAAGAGACGATTTGTATGTTCGCAAGTACCTCGAACGCAATTTTGCGTTTTATTTGTCCCCATTGCAGTAATAGCGAGCGGTTGTGCCATGTCCTCTCTCTGTAACATTTGCCAGAGCCAAGTTGAGAACATTGCCAAGCATTTTACCGAGCAGCACTCAAAACTCTATTGCTCTGACTGTAATAGACTATTTTCTTCGGTATTTTCTCGCAAGCGCCATCAAAAGGTACACGCTTCTTCAGACGTAATTCCGTCAACTACCGACCAACAAGCAAAGGAAACAACGACTGCGAATATTCTAATCTGCAATCTCGACATCTACAAAAGCCCAGTCGACGGGACTATTTCAGTCAAAGTCCATTCGCCATGAATAGTCGCATTTCCCGCAATTCTGAATTTCTACTAAAAGTACTTCGTCATACCCGCCAGGCTATTAAAGAAGCCAACAAATCAGAAATCGGTTGTCTTGTCGAAATCCTATTCAATATTCATAAGATTGCATTTAATCGTTCTGAACGTAACGCAATTGTTCAATTCTTGCCTATTATCCGTTACATTGGTAAAATTAGAGACGTAGAAAAGGCCCGTGAGTTTCTGTTGACTTTTGCCCATCACTTTATTCGCGTAATTGTTCAAGTTGTCCTGTCTTCGAGATGAAGCATACCACTCGAGTTCAACCTTTTGTCGCTGTCACACAGAAAGAAGCTAATGCTATCGAAATGGAAAGAAGACTCGATGATATTATTCAAAGAAAGGATCTCGATCCTCATCTAAAAATGCGACTATATCAAGATCGATTGGCTCGTCTAGTCAACTTTCGAAAAGAAAATGAATTGCAAGATGATCGATCGGACCCGGTCGTTGAACCGCCTCCCCTCATAGATTTTTACTCACCAGCCAAACATCCGTATATTGAAGATTTTAAACTTATTCAAAATTTCAATAATCCACCCCTTTTGGAGCCTGTTCCACCAGTAACCCAACCAATTGAACCTGTAGTCACTCCGGCTCGATTCGCTAGACCCACTCTTACTCCATCTATGGAATGGGACGATGAGAGGCTCGGATTCTCGCCAAAAAATACGCCTGCGGCAAAGAAAACTGAACGGTCAACCAAAAAGACTAACAAGTTTGACCAGGAACTCAAGAAATTGGAGGATATTCCGAATTTCATGAAACCCCTAAATCCAAGAAGAAGACCTCTCACTGGAAATGGACCATCGAAAAGGCTTTACGTTCGGGCTTGGGTTTAAATTGTCGTTTTATGTCCGATAAAGATCAGTTCAATCATTATTGTCATGTTAAACAAACTTTTCTACAATCTCAAAGAACCTACCGCCTTTTCGTCCGCTGGTCCTTTGCAAAAGGCCAGCAATCAACCAGTAAAGAAAGTTACCCAGTTTCTAGAACGTCAACCTGCCTACTCTAGGCATAAACAAGTTCGTTACAAATTTCCCCGTCGACAGACTAGAGGCGATTTCCTATTTTCGCATGTTCAAGCGGATTTGATAGATCTTAGTTCATTTTCACGTCAGAACAAGGGCAATCGCTTCTGTCTTAGTATGATTGATTGCTATTCAAGATTTGCATTCACTATTCCAATTCATCGAAAAACTGGACAGCAGGTAGCTGTTGCATTGGAAAATACTTTTGAAAAATTGAAAATGTTTCCAACATATCTAGTCACTGACAGAGGCAAGGAATTTGTCAACTCCTCTGTAAAAGAATATTTGAAATCTCGTCATATCAAACTAATTCATCCAAATTCCGATATCAAATGCGCCATGGTTGAAAGATACAACAGAACTTGGGAAACTCGCTTGTTCAAATATCTCACTGCAAACGGTACCAAGAAGTGGATTGATGTCGCCAGCAAGCTGACTACGGCAATCAATAACTCATATCATCGAATGATCAAATGTACACCACAGCAAGTCTTTTCTGGAGAGAAGAAACCTGCTGAACTTCCACAACATCCTCTGAGGAATCCGAAATATCGAGTTGGAGAATCGGTTAGAATGAGTCATCAAAACAAGGCTTTCCGTCGTGGATATGAATCTGGATGGACGGATGAAGTATTTCAAATTATTCAAGCACGCACCGGATCTCCGCCAACCTATCGATTGGTGGATCAACTCGGAGAGGAAATTGATGGAATCGTATATGAACAAGAACTTGTGAAAGCTGCCTAAAAAAGACGCGACCTAGGAAACCCCCTAGGGCCCTACGAAAGGCCCTAGGCCCTAATGAAACCCTAGGAAACCCCCCTAGGGTCCTACGAAAGACCCTAGGCCCTAGGGAATCTTTTGATTCCCGGGGGAACATTCGGTTCCTAGGTTCCCCTCTTTCTAGGCCCCTTTTTGTTTTTTTTTCTCTGTTTTTATCGTTTATTCTTATTGTGCAGACAACTGCAATAAAGTGGAATAAATTTATTGAATTACATGAGTGCATCTACATGGGGAACACGATTATCGTCAATGGTGAGAACAGAGTCCGTTTTTGAACATTTCCCTGGTTATTCCGTTGTTTCCGACAGAACGGCCCATGCCCGTTCCTTCCAGCATATTGAGATATGCGGGCATGTATCGATTGTTCTCAAAGTCCAGGTTGAGAGGTCGGGCAGGAATGGTTCTTCCACCGCATTCAATGAATGCGTCCTTGACATCAAAGTGTTGGAAATTAAATGGAGACTTGCAATGAGAGCCAAGATACGACTGCGCATCAACCATACACATTACAACTCTTTTTGGAAGTGCTGATGTAAGCAGACGACATTCTGGAGTATCAAAACGTCCTGGTGCAACGTAGAAACTGCGCATTTCAACATTGGTCAGAGGATAGGTGATCATCTTTTCCTGCTTAAGAAGTTGTTCAATAGCCAAGGAGGCGGAGTCATACAGTTCGTACTCGTGAAGAAGAAGCTTCATGTCCAAAATTTCATAAGTATATTTCAGTGCGTCAGGCGTTTCTCTGTCCTTGTCAATCTCGAAGGAATCAATGACAAATTTAGGCTCATTCAAATATGCAACGAGCTTAAAGTCGACATAGTTGAGAAGAAGTCGAGGTTGATTGAACAGATTGAGATTGAGAGTCGCTGCAAATTGAGCATTTCCGTCTTTTTGGATCCAATCCACTCTTCTCTTATGACCAGATGAAGTTGGGCTGTTTAGTTCTTCATCGGTTGCATACCCGGCCAGGGAAAGTGTGCTGTCCTTTGTCTCCTTGTCAAAGTTGAGCTCAGTTTCGATTATACTTCTCCATGCGTACAGAGGCGAAGAGTCTTCTACCAAAATTCCATTCAGGTAGATTTGAAATTGTTTGAAGAGTGTTTTGCCAACCATTTGACAAAATGCAAGAGGAAGCGTTTTGCCATCTTCTACCATGTTCTTGCCATCTTTATCTCTAATTCCAATGGTAAATTGAACATAACTACGTTGAAGGTTGAGAAAACTTTTTTGCAAATTGTATCTCCACTCAAGAGGTCCCTGAGAGGTACCAGAAGAGAGGGAATTGGAAAGTGGACATTCAACATAACGACTGTTTACTACACCTACTGAAGTATCGGGAATGCTAAAAAGGTCAAGTTCAGGAACGGTAGACCGTCTAGACTTGGGATTGATAATTTTTTGCATTATGGAGCGGGAACGAAATACGACCGTTTCCCACTAGGAATGGAAGAAGGAATGGGTCTTTTACGACTGCCAAGTCCAGTAAGATTGCGAATTGTTCTTCTTCCGGCCCGCTTAAATGCATCTGACGCTGACGATCCGTTGATGACGTCAGCAGCGACGCTTGTCGCCGCCTGCGCGACTTCCTTGCCGATTGGCGATTCAAGAAAAGATGGGATTGCAACTCGAAGTCGTTTAACGACTCCTGCAATTCCTCGTCCTCTTTGATTGCGAATTCCTACAAATCGTCCACCATTCTGTTTGTTATTTTGCAAAAGACTGACAAAATCAATTTTATCATAGTCAAATACTTCAGAACAATTTACGGCAGGCATTACGATTTGATTTTGACGAAATGACAAATGGTCGTTCCAAAATGGAATTTTATAGGTTTTCCAAATGCATCAAAGATGCTAATTCTAATCGTATCGATGATTTCCTTATTGATTGACAAATGTTGGATGGGATTGAAAACTGTTGAAATTGTTGATGACTGATCCGATGTGGGAATAATACGAAGAAGTTGAGATTTACAGTTTCCAACTATTGATGGTTGAATACAATCGGCATATACGAAAATTGCAGAGAGATTATTGCTAAAGTCAATGGAATATGTAGCAATTGTTTTGTAATCCTCTAGCACAAACGAATATTGGTCAGACTGCAAAGAAAATCCACATAGATAGGCAAGTTGAGGTGAAAGTTCAACGCCCTTGAGAATATTCTTGTTCACGAAAACTACGATTCTTTGCAAAAGTGGGTCATAATCAAACGAGAATCCATATTTCGAATATTGTTCATTACCTTGACCAAGAGAGTAACTTCGAAGGTTTGCTTGATTAGCGATTTTCTTGGAATCTGCTGCATTGGCCTTTTGAATTGCAATAGTCTCCTTGATTAGCTCTTGAAGTTTCTTGTTTTCCTCCACAAGAATATTAGATTGTTTCTTGAATCCTTCAACAATATTAGCTGAATTTGTCCGCTCCTCTTTCATGATAGATGAGGTACTCTCTTTAGAAGTTTCAATAAAATCTTTCATGAGGGCTTGAAGTTTCTTGTTCTCTTCTATCCAGCTGTCAGTGTTCTGTTTAGCGCTCTTGATAATCTTGGAATTACCAGAATCTGATTGTTTGATCAATTTGCTGAGAAGATTATCAACAATTTCTGCATATTTAGAATCGATTGAAGCTTTCTTGTCCGTTTTAGAGGAATCATCATGCTTTGTTGATTGATTTTGATTAGTCGAAGAAGGGAGTTGTGCTGTTGAAACTGGAGGCGCATTAGTAGTTGTTTGCTGAACAGTGGATGCTACCGTCTGGACAGGTGGGTTTGTAGGTTGCTTCTTAGGAGGAGGAATGTATGCTGCAGTATCTGAGGCAATAGCAGAAGCTACAACTAGAGCTGTTGCTTTCGCTTTTCGCTCCGCAATCTGAATCCTCTTGGCTTCAATTTCCTCAGCAGTTGCTTGTCGAACATTTCCTGCGGCATACGCCTGTTGCATCTCTTCTTGCGTCATAGGTTTGGATTCTTCTGTTTGTGCATTTCGTTTACGTCTGCTATGAGAAGTAGTCGTAGACAGCAAAGATTCTACAAGTGCAAGCGGATCTCGATAGTTTCCAGGAGGAAGGTAATACTCGATTCTACTTCCTTTTTTGTCAATGGCCGTGAATTTGAGTGGATCAGGAACATTTTCAAAACTATTCGTATAGATAATTTCTGCAAGTCCGCATTTCCATTTCTCAGTTTTCAGTCGAATTGGTTCCGGAAGACGGACTAGAAACGACGAGCTGGAGTTCTCTGGATGATCCGGAACGTTTGATGGAAGGGTAATGAAAAATTCCGCCATGTTTGATGGGAAAGGGAATAATCAAAGTCAGACTGCTAGACAGAAGGCCAATCCAGAAGGAACGTCTATCACTGTCTGGAAATAGCGTAATATTTATTAGCGCTGTAATGATACAGATTGAAACAATGGCCAGTTGGAATAGAATAAATAGGGTCGACCGGTTAGTATGACGTGATCGATTCATTTGAAGATGATGGAAAATGACAAGTTTATTATAAAGACTCCATGCTTGTTGTATTGTTCTGGCGCTACTCAAACTGGAAAGACTACGCTACTTCGAAAAATTCTGGAAAATGAAGTAAGAATGTTTGATAAGCCTATCGATCGAATTATCTGGTGTTACGGTATCGACACTGGTGATTTTCCGAGGCATGAGAAGATTCAACTTCATGAAGGCCCGCCCGATATGCAAATGTTGGAAGGAAAGGACCACAAGCTGTTGATTTTGGATGATCTCATGTCATATTATGTCAAGAATAAAACTGAACTGAATAACCTATTCACACGAGTATCTCATCATTGTAATTGTTCAATTATCAATATTGTTCAATCATTGTTTGCTCAGGAAAGGACCGCTAGGGCTAACAGTACATACATTTGTTTGACCAAGTCTACAGGAGACACCCTACAGATTCAAAATTTTGCCAAACAGATATTCCCTGGTAAATCGAATTATTTCTTGGAGGCTTACGACGATGCTGTCAAGTCCCAACCCTATGGATATTTGATGGTAGATCTTCATCCAACAACTAGAGATAACCGACGCCTGTGTACGAACATTTTTGATGATTCACTTGTATATTATTTTGAGAAAATGAAACCTTAATAAAGAATTTGATTCTCAGACTTCTGTCTTTGAACACATAATACTCTGCAGAAACATTTCACACAATTTCAATAACGATGGTATCAAATTGCGATATTTCGTGATTCATTGAACTATTCACTTTTTATATTTTGGAAAGTTATGAGTCATCAACATTCCAGAAATTCCTGAGGTGTATGTGATGAGTCATTGCTATATCAGAGATTCTTAAGTTCAATATATGCGATGAGTCATCTACTTTTAGAGATGTATATTTATGATGGTGGGAGGGACTGGGAATAGAAATTTCAGAAAAATTTAGAAAAATATGAAAGGCTCGAAAATTTAGTATCATCTATTCCGTACAATTGTACGGAATGGATGATACTAATACTACTAACATACAATGCTATGCTATTATCTTATTCTTCAGTGGATGTTTGGTCTATCGGATGCATTTTCGCTGAAATGATAACTGGAACAATTCTTTTCAAGGTGGTTTTCCTTAATGATTCACATAGTTACACAGCATCATTACAGGGCGAAGTAAACCCCATCAATCAGTGGAACGAAATCGTGAA
Source organism: Pristionchus japonicus (assembly GCA_900490845.1). Taxonomy (NCBI): domain Eukaryota; kingdom Metazoa; phylum Nematoda; class Chromadorea; order Rhabditida; family Neodiplogasteridae; genus Pristionchus; species Pristionchus japonicus. Next base: position 65,830 of record LS516031.1, on the reverse strand, counting down.
GATCTTGGGCACTCCACACGCCTTCATTTCCACGTTGCCTGAGCCCATTGCGAAGTTCAATTTTGAACGATTCGGCGGTTCTAACTTTGACCTTTTTTAGTGCAGCACTATCCCTCGCTCCTATAAATGCTCCGAAATCACTGGAAGAGGTTATTCCCGATGATAAATTCCCTGCAGAGGTTTCGGATAGGTGCTGGACCGGTCGGTGTGATGAAGTTTCCTTGAAGTTCCTTCTTTTTCTTCAGCCTATCACGCGCGAAATCTAATTTCAAGAATGATCGTCATAGATCCCAATGAGCGATACTCTGTCGCTCAAGCACTGCGGGATCCCTATGTGAGATATTGGTCTGAGGATAACACGGGTTTTCTGTAAGAGTGTAGGAAAACGAGGTCCATTTGCCGCCAGGAAAAATTTTGTGTCTCCGATTCCGATCAAAGTTGGTCAGTAGGACCCCTTGAGGGACTCTTTAAGATATTTCCACTTGTCTGGGTCAAATTTGCATATTATCGATTTTTATGATACAAAATTTCAAATGGCCATAAGTCGCTTCATTTTCATCGTACAGCGAGTTTAAACATACCGTTGAATTGGTATTCACGACCCCTACAAATAACTCAATTAGACCCTTGACCGGAAACATCGTCTTCGGGGTTAAAAATACGAAAAACTGATTTTAAGCATATAAAAGCTGGGCTAGCTCGAAAAAGTGCCGAAAACCCCTTCGATATTATTGTTTTAAAAGATTCTCCGGACCCGATTACGGGTTCCTACGCGAGCCATTTTGCGTATTTCTGTCCCCTAAATACCGCTTACTAGGCTACTTTCGGGACTTAGTCGTTTTTTCTCCAAAACTTCAATTGATCATAAGTGGCTTCAAAATGGTCCAATTTCAATTTTCTAAAAACTGGCATGTAGGTAATTCAAAGACTAAAAAAATAAGTTATGAGCACCAAATCGATAGGACAATCAGGTATTGAGTTATTCATCGAAAACTCATAAAATCACCCATTTCAGCACATTTTCGAAGGTTTTCAACGGTATGTTTACACTCGCTGTACGATGAAAATGAAGCGACTTATGGCCATTTGAAATTTTGTATCATAAAAATCGATAATATGCAAATTTGACCCAGACAAGTGGAAATATCTTAAAGAGTCCCTCAAGGGGTCCTACTGACCAACTTTGATCGGAATCGGAGACACAAAATTTTTCCTGGCGGCCGGCATTCCTACACTCTTACAGAAAACCCGTGATAAGGAAGTGCGCGAGTCTTCATTGGTCATTAGTTCACAAATGTAGTTTCACAGTTGAACGCCCGACTAGAACAAGCTTCAAATAAGATATCGGATAGTGGGTATGACAGACGATTGGATGAATATGACCTTCCTGTGGAATTACTCAAGCGTGAGTTTGTTATAAATTGGAACAAATTTAGAAATATTCATATGAATTGAAAGAAAGATATTTGCAGAAATCATCTTTCACGAAATCCAGAAGTATTCTCATGATATCTTTGGAGGAGCGCAATGATGAAGTGCATAAATACTACGCACAGCAATGCCCCTTCGCTACTTCGAGTGAATTTAACACTTTTGATTGCTTGCGAATGTTCTGCTCTGAAAAACTCCAGTTCCATCGATAAATGAGTCATTGCAACATTGCAACGTTAGAAGATTTTTGAGATTACTCATTGCTCCCTTGTTTATCACAAAGTGATCTTATTTCTTGCATGTGCGCATCTATTTTTCGTCAGTGAGGAAGAGAGAAAGTGAGCGTTTCGAAAGCGTTCTTCTAACTGCTTTTCACTGTCCAGTCACCATTTATCCCAACGAATAATATCTATTTTCGAAGTCGAAAAAGGGAGTTTTGGAAAAGAAAAGAGATGCCTATCCGACAACAGACAAGTCTCTCAATGCAGGTGAAAGGGTCTTATGGACAACATCCGTTGACAGTTCAGGCATCTTTCCAGTGTACTCAAGGTCATTGATTAGAAGATCAGTGTAGGGGGAATTCTTCTGAATTGTGTTTGATGAAGGATTCCTCTTCGGAAAGCGTTTCGCCCAGAATTCGAGCGGTCTCGCTTCCTGAGCTTTTTTTTTGAAAATGGCACTATTGGGAGAGAACTCACTCCTTGACCATGATGTGCAGCTATGGATGAAGTGGGGACTGAGTTCTCGAGCAGAGCTGGCATGTTACCGGCGCCGAAGTTCACAGTAGATGACGTATGAATTGGGCAGTTCAATGCAAGCTGTGCTCCAGCTGGGTTATTCTGGAGAGGTATAGGCTACGATAATTGCCCGATATCATCGTTAATTACCTGATTCTGATGATCGTTCTGGTGATCTTTGTGGTAAACCGTCGATGGTACCGGATTGGCAGGGAATGATGAAGAGTAGTTCCGATATGGATTTTCGACAGCAGGCATGATAGAATGGTTCTGAATTATATTTCTTTGATGACTCATCATACACATGGAATACCTGATTATGGATTGAATTCGAATTTGACGAGGAAGTTGAGTAAGAGCTCTCGGAATCGGAGCTAAATAGGCGATAATCTTTCTCAACGCAGATAAAGTGATACCTGTCAGTAGATTGGTACTGATAATGAGTAGGCCGAACATTGAATCCATTGGGACTGGAGACAGGCACGCAAAGGGCAGGGTGGCATGCGCCGCAAGTTGGACTCCCGAAGCCTCTCAGAAGTAGTATCTTCAAAATTTAATTCATAAATGGTGCCGGATAATATTCAAACCTCATAATCTCGCTCCGCGAGTCGCTTCTTCATCAGTTCCATCTCTATCTTCATCTTTTCGTACAATTCTTCGAACTTCTTTCCCTTTTCGACGTTTTCACGGGTCCTTTTACTACAATTATCAATTAGTAAACAGTGTATTTCAAAGTTTAAGATACCGATGGTTCCTGGCCGATTCATTGTTCTTATCTCGTTTTGCGTGATATCGCAAATTTTCCTCCGGATCCGTCGGTGACAGCATTTTCTGTCCTCGAGGCATGCTCGACCCTTGAAAGTTGGCTAAAGTAACGAACTATTTTAACAGTGAACGGTTGGTTAATGCAGGAATTCCAAGCTTCTCAAGCGTAAATGATGATTAGAGAATCAACTAGGTCCGCACAGGAGTGGAATGAGCCGATCTGTCAACCAACACTGCGA
>LS516031.1:0-35668 GCA_900490845.1 Pristionchus japonicus | reverse complement strand
ATAAGACGGAGAGTGGTGAACAAAACATAACTGGCTACAAAAAGATAAGCAGTTTTACGAAAAATCTAGGTTTTCTCAGATATCTCCAGCCTCGATCTGCCCTGCCTCGGACCCCACTTTTCCCCTTCTCGATCTCATAACCGCCATTTCTTGTCTTATTCCGAGTAAAAAGATTCCCCGTGATACAGCTATTTTTGTCAGCATTCCATGATAAAGACCGTTCTCTACCTGTTGCTTGCTCGCCTCTGACAATCGTTCGCATCGATTGCATACCTCTCTCTCACTCTCAAACTCCCTCTAATACTCTAATCAGGCACAAAGGATGGCCGGATTTCAACACAACCTGGATGCTCATCTTCCGCCTCGTCCATGGCCAATTCGAGACTATGGTCCGCTCGGCAAAGGTTGGCAAGGGTGAATATGTGCGAGTTGCTCATACATACAGTCCGGTTGGATCCCTACGTGAAAACTGGACGCCCCGGGCATCCCCGGGTGTCCCCCCGTGTCCCCTGGCCTTCCCACGACTCGGGGAGTGAAATAATTGCATCGAATTGTGTAAATTTGAACTGCACAGGTGATCGCCCATTGATTCATGCCAACAACAAAATTTAAAACATCCTGGTTAATTAACTATAATTATTTTTAGTAAATGGATAATGAGTGTGTTCCGCTTGGAATACCGTAGTTTCCCTTTTTGTCTGTTATGCAGTTCTGGCTTTTGAATCGCGAACTAACTTGACAATTGTTTATTTTGTCTGGTTTCACTCATCGTGACACTACTGTGAACATGAAGAAGACCGATTGAACAACGAAAGTGAGTGATATCAGACAAAATCGAGAGCCTTCGTGTCAGTTCGCGATTCAAGAGCCAGAACTGCATAAAAGACAAAAGGGAAACTACGGTATTCCAAGCAGAGCACACTCATTATCCATTTACTAAAATTAATTATAGTTAATTAACCAGGATGTTTTAAATTTTGTTGTTGGCATGAATCGATGGGCGATCACCTGTGCAGTTCAAATTTACACAATTCGATGCAATTATTTCACTCCCCGAGTCGTGGGAAGGCCAGGGGACACCCGGGGACACCCGGGGATGCCCGGGGCGTCCAGTTTTCACGTAGGGATCCAACCGGACTGTACATACATACATTTATCCTGGCATCGAGGCAATGGACCTGCAGGGCGGCAACTTAGGGGGAGGGGATTGGGATCTTCGTACTCATAGTGTAGTTGGGTCAAGGGATGGAATCTTCTTACATTTATCTTCTCAACTGATAGTCGCGCTTGGTCGAGTCCGTTTGAGGCGTGAAGTAGATCATCCACCCGCCGAAGTACATACGTAGCGTGGTTTAGAGCAAACTCACGAGGCAGGATTTGTGAATGGGGCCTTTCTTGACGGTAGATCACTTGAGACGATGGGATCCGTCCTGGGTCCTCCTTTTTTAGTGTACCGAGTGGGCGAAACTCATCCGGTTGCCCAAGCTGATGCTCAGTGCTTTCGAAATAGTGTATGACCGATATGGAATGTCCATTTACTCAGTTGATAACTAAAATGCTTCTTCAGGGAATCCCGATAACGCAACGACGCCGAAACTGAAGGAAGTGATGTGAGTTCTCATGAGGGAAATCCTTTTCTGAGCAAATATCGATTCCGATCTTCTTGTGAGACATAGATTATATACAAGCAATTGCTTACTAGACATTTACGCAAATTCATTCAATTTCAGCCGCGAAACTTATGTGAATCTGGTGGCAACCGAGGCTGATCGTGCGAAGATGGACAATGATGCACGCCATCTGAATGTGAGTTCTTCCGCTGGTTCCTTCCCATCCGTATGATTTGAATGATAACTATTATCGTCTAATCTCTCTCTATGCCGAAATCAATCGAATTCGCTAGATCGTTAGACAGGAGAAGCTTGCTGTCACGAATTCCCTTGTAGTATTAGTGTAGCAACACATTGGAATGGGAATATGGGCGATGCAACAGGAGTTGTCAATAGTCTGGCATAGCATTAAATGAATCCGTTTCGACCCAAGATCGTGACAGAACTCGAGACAGAACGGCACGGGCACTAGTTCATGGAAAGACCTCAGGCAATCGCAATGCTGGACATCTTTCTGCAAGAGCCGTTACTCCGCGACTTCACGTATGCTTGTAAGAAACAGGACACGGTGGACTTCTGTATGTACCAGGAGCAGTTTGTTTTCAACACTGCCAACACCACGGTGAGTTTGGGTAACAGAAATCTTATGCACGGTCTTGCAGAAACTTCCTTAACTTTAGCACAAAATTACATGTCCGATTTACAGGCTCAGTACCTCGAGAAGATCCATGTCAAACTGGCCGAGTTCGAGCTAACGATGCAAGACTTCAAGGAGGCGGCGGCACGAGGAGACGGTCCTCCTCGCAGACGTACACCTGCTGAAATTGCTGCAGCTGCAGCTGCACAGCTGCAGCAGTTCCAGGAGAACCTGCAGCCTGCAGCTCCTAAGCTTCCCGATGTTCCGACCGCTCCTCTGCGCCGCAGAGGCATGTTCGGCAGGATTCGCTCCCTTCTGCCGAAGCGCAGAAGAATCGAATAAGACTGCACCACACGTTCTCATATTCCCACATCCCCATACGTCAAATGAGTCTCGCTCATCCCTTGATTTGAATGATTTGCCCTCTGCTCTCTCGCTATGCGAATTGAGGATCAGGCGAGACCCACTTGGCGTATGATTATCCCCCCCCCTCCCCGAGAATTCCACAGAGAAATTTCCACATTCTATCCCAAACCATATTTATTTTGAATCATCAAAAGTATCCGTAGATATTGGTGTTTAGAAAAGCATATTCCATCATTCACATCATTCATTCACACATTCCATCGGCTTTAGTACCTTCTTGCCAAATGGCATTAGACATGCTTTAACTCTCCCGGCGACATGAATTTCCAAAAATGTGCAAGCCAAAACCCGATCTAGTCTCGCTGTATTATTTAACCGCTGACACATTGTCGTCTGTAAGCATTCATTGCATATTTCTCACGAAATTCTCCTGCTTCCTTGCTATCCACTCACTCCACAATAAAGATGCTTCGCTTCATGGCCTCGATGTGTTTCACGCAATCGTTTCCATCGATTGAATACCTCGATCGGCCCTCAGAACCAGCAGCCTGTAACTCCCCATCTCCATTTTGCAGAATGGTCGACACCGATAGCACAGTACGACGCTCACGTAAACGAGCTGCCGAGAGGGACGTTGAGGCAGATTCTTTTGCTCCCGAGACTTCTCTGGACCCTCCAGTCTCGGAGGTCCAAGGGCACGCTTCCACACTCCCGGAGTCCCACCCTATACAGACCGAGCGCCGCATCCTGCGTCTCAGGCCTCAGAAGCAGCAGGTTACGGAGTCACTGTGAGTTGGATACGGAGCTACTGTTAGTCAGATGGGGGACAAATTTGAAATAGTTACGGGACGCACATGAAAAACACACAGTGTAGGTTCAATTACGTCAATATACGTACGGAACTCTCTTGAGCTATAGAAAACGTGAAAGGAATAGGAAATCTGAAGCATTATCTGCTATTTCCAGATATTCCAAGTTGATGACTCTTCCCGTTCCGCTCACGAACAAGCCTTGGCAGAGGGCGGTCAATCTCCTCGATAGGCATCGACTGGTGAGCGCTTGAAAACGGAAGTCGATCAGTCCTTGACCCTTCTGAACGCATAAGCCATCGCATACTCCAAAAATCGCTCACAGAGGGCGATGAATGAGTTCAGGACAGAGAGGAAATGTGTAATGCATTACTCTGGCTCGTTCCGACTTATCCGTAATCGCATTGAAGCTATACACACATTAGTTCAGGTGGGATTGTTCTGCAAGTTGATCCTTCCCTTCTGCGACATTCACACGATTGACTACCCGAGTCTCCGCCAAATCATCGATTTTGTCAAGAGATTCGAGCATGAGACTTTCGAGAGAGCAGAGGACAGGGTTGGTTGAAAGTTTGGTTAAAGTTCGAATGCTGGAACTATCTGAAATATGGAGCTCCGCTCACCATGAATAGAGCAGAACACATAATCTCAAAAAGGCCCGGGAAAATGAACTTTAACCGGAGGTATTTGATAGATACATGTAGAATTGATTGCAGGCCGAGTACTGTCGCATAATGAAGGAGAAGATCGGAAGTATGAGGAGTGAGGCGCAGGAGAGAGGTCGGCAGAGAAGAGAGAGGGAACGACTGAGTGCACTCGGTAATCAATCTGCTTCCGTCGCTTCGCAGTAAGGTATGCTGAGTTGTAAGGTATCGGTGAGGATCGAACAACAATGGTTTTTGGTGTAACAATATCTCTTCAGGCGACTCATAATGTCCTCAAGGACCGACAGCTATCTTCTCACAGATCCAGCCAATGTATCATCACAACCATGCACACTTGTCATCCATTGTAGTACATGTAGATTCGCTAGCAACCCGGAGTGACCACATAATTATTACGTTACATGAGAACCCCCATTCGGATAATATTGTATTGATGCCATTCCAATCTCACGAAGCATTCACTTACTCTTTGTAAATATGAACCATTTGAGTACACTACAGATAAATGATGTTATCTAATCAAAGGAGCCCAACTATCAACGTCAACTTGTTCAAGTCAATTGAATACCTCTCGTGCTCATTGCAATAATCCCCAAAATATCCTTTTTGAGACAGCGGCACCATGACGGAGCAGCTGGGTGCTGTTAGGGCCTTTGATCCTAGACAGTGAGTTGACCGTCTCGAAACTTCTTTCCGAAAACCTTTCCAAACCTTGACCTTTGAACATTACACTTTGAGCAACATTTTTCACTTAAAAAAAAATTAAGATAAAACTAATCGAGAAACATTTCAGTCCTCAATACCCGCTGTTCCTTCGAGCAATGGAGGATATTCGCTCGATGTGTGTCAGTAAAGGCATCGATCCGGTCAACTTCATTTCCGCTGGATCCCCTACCATTCATCAGGGCACTGTACTGACAAGAATTCCTGAGAACGTCCATGCGCGAACGTGAGATTACGGTATCAACTTGAGATTAATATCGATCGATTCAGCCTTCCGTTACCTGCTTCAGTACAAAAGCAGTGGCACCAGGGAACGGATGTCCTTTGGAGACACTGGAATGTGAGTTGGAATGATCAATAATTGAAGACATATCTTTAGGTCTATCGAATCGCACTGCATCTCTGTCAAATGGATTCGGATATGCTTCGGCAATTAGGCATAGGTGACTCTCTCGAGCACGCAAGAACCGTTGAGAAGGAGTGTTTCGAGACAGCTGAATCCGCGGTGCGTACAGTTGTTGTTCCGTTACAAGATCGTTTCTGACTTTGAAATGGCAATATCAGTCAGACCATCAGCATATTAGGATTCGAATAGTAAAGATAACTTTCATCATTCCAGGAAGAATTCAAGCTGATGTTTCTCAAGAAAACGTTCTCCATGATGATTGACTACAGAAAAATTCAAGAAGATCGATTCCAAGCAGAGAAGGCTAAGAGAATGAAGGAATGGAAAGATCGGCACTTTCCAATGTCACATCGATCGAAGACTATTCGCAAACATAGAACATGACTTGCTACCTAGCATTCAGTTGTGTACCTGTTTACGGTTTCCCATGTGCATATTATCTGTTTCCATTCATTCATAATATCAGATCTCATTTAATTTGTTTCATCTCGGTGCAATAAAGCTGTTCTAGTTCCATCGTGTTCTCTCTATCGATCAATTGTTCGAGTCAATTGAATACCTGGATTTGCCTCAGGCAGTAGATTGCTTAAGACGGGTCGCTCTATCCTCATTCCCCACACTCTTTCGCCTCTCGGACCGGCGAGAGGCGATGTAAAATGAAGAGACGATCGCCCGTTTCTCGCACTCTCGCAGATATCTTTAACCTTCAATCACAGTCAATGGCGGACGAGCCACTGGTAGAAGCGGGTGCTGCGCAAGAGATCAACGATGAGAACGAGTGAGTGGAGGGTGGGGTCGGCGATTCAATTCCGTACCGTTGACCCACGTCGGTAGACTTACGATAGTTCAACGATCAACATCACTGCAGCATCCTTCGCCTGGTTTACGCAAGAATCATTGCGATGATTGTGGCATTTTGTGCCAAGAGCGGCGTCGATCCCACTCCTTATCTCGTTCCTGAACCCCCGATTGAGGACGCAAAACACACGTCGAAGGAGTTCGAAGAGCGCACGTGAGAATGCTTTTCGTTCTGTTTCACGATGCATTCCACATAGAAATCTTACTGTCTCGTCCAAGCTGATGATAACCTCGTAAAGGTAAATATTTCAGTCGACCAGAGCTCCCAAGCACCATCCAGGACTGGCACTTCGAGGTGGATCCGGAGTGGAGGCATATCATGGTGAGCCTTTCAGCCTGAAAGAAGTGAGGCACTCAACGAAAACCGAATAACGAAATGTATCCCCTCATCCAGACTAATTCGAAATATCGAGAGAACGTACACCTCTTCAACAGCCGATATCGGCAATAGCAAAAAAAAATCGGATTAGGGAGTTCCATTTGAGATATTTTCGAATACGTTTCAGATCAAGCATTGGGCCAAGCAGATCGACTTCGACGAAGGGACGTTGGGATATTTGGGAATCACCGATCCAGTCGATCATATCAGAAAATTGGAAAAGGAGTGTTTCGAGAGCGAGAATTGCATGGTAAGTCAGTTTGATTCGTTCTATCAATGGAAAAATGGATTTCTGAATGCATTTTGCACTTTTGACAATTTGGTATTCGTGAAACTTATCCAGTTGTTTTACAGGCGGACTACAAACTTCTTTGCGTGCAGAAGATCTGTTTCATCGTGCAAAAAGAAGCGGACATGCAAAGAGAGAGAAAGAAGCGAATGAAGGAATGGAGAGAGCGGCATTTTCCCGTAACACCCAAGCATCGCAGGAGTTCATGAAAGTCTCAGTTGCTCATTGAACAGACTTAGGAACTGATCATAGGATCATACCTTACTCAAGACGTTTTTATGCTTAGTATTGCTTCTTTGTTACATATTCAAGTGTACATACAATTCAATCACATTATAGTTACTATATAAAAGACACTTTTTGAGAAAGTGAAAATATCCTTGGCAAAGTTGAAAAAATCGATCCGGTCCAAAACTCGTGTACAGGTAGTGCCCCTCGAGTGTAGCTCACGTGCAGCTTTTGGAATCACCAGGGTCGCTCTCCGCCAAGTGGCGGTGATGGCGACAAACTACCGTAACCCAACCGACTTTGCGCATACGCAATCGTTTCAATCGCGCAAGTGCGCAAGCAATGCACAAAATTCAGGAGGTAATGCACACCAAGTCTCATCCCAATCGCTTTCAAACACGACGAGAAATTTCGATTTTTCGAAAAAAAAATCCGTATTTAAATTGCAGCACGCTGGGGAGTTATGATAACTCGCTTTTTTATTTCATCAATCGAAAGATAAACTATCCACTTTGCTTCCATTCGAAAACGAAGGAAATTTAAAAATACAAAATGACTCGATTTTGGCAAAGAAGGCGCAAAATTTGAAATAAAATCAGTTCACGATAGGGCAAATTATCGTGAACTGACTATATTTTACACCTTTCAAGAGAACCAGAAAGGCTCAAAATAATATGAAAAGAGCCTTTGTTTTTTTAAGTCCTAAAAGTAATATAGAAAAGCAAAAAAATGGCTGCGTTGTTGAACGGGAGCCTTTGATCAGTTTTAGTTACGGTAGCGAAAGTTCGAGAACCTTATCAAGAACTGATTTTATTTCAAATTTTGCGCCTTCTTTGCCAAAATCGAGTCATTTTGTATTTTTAAATTTCCTTCGTTTTCGAATGGAAGCAAGGTGGATAGTTTATCTTTCGATTGATGAAATAAAAAAGCGAGTTATCATAACTCCCCAGCGTGCTGCAATTTAAATACGGATTTTTTTTTCGAAAAATCGAAATTTATCGTCGAGTTTGAAAGCGATTGGAATGAGACTTGGTGTGTATAACCTCCTGAATATTGTGCATTGTTTGCGCACTTGCGCGATTGAAACGATTGCGTATGCGCAAAGTCGGTTGGGTTACGGTAGTTTGTCGCCATCATCGCCACTTGGCGGAGAGCGACCCTGGTGATTCCAAAAGCTGCACATGAGCTACACTCGAGGGGCACTACCTGTACACGAGTTTTGGACCGGATCTATTTTTTCAACTTTGCCAACGTTATGAACAAAACTTTTCACTTTCTCAAAAAGTGTCTTATAAATCTCTTAGGCAGTTATCGTGAAAACGGTGTGTCGGAGTATCTGATCTATTGACCGTATCTTTAGAGAATAATATTTGCATGAACATAGAACTTACCCACGTAGTTTCACCAGTTACCTTGATCTCCTTCCATATTGCCATGAATCCCATGAACGACCGCTCACTGGTTGGCGCCTCACGCCTTTACAAACATCCGGTGCACATATTCCTACACCCAGTGCATAAAGATATTACAATCGATCTGTGTTTGCTATTCTACTGTGAAAACTGTTCGCGTCAATGGAATACCTCAATCGACTGACTACCTCGATCTTCATAGCCTCACAATTACAGTTCATGGCTGACCAGCAGTCCATCGAAGTGGGAGCCGAACCGACGCATAACAGTGGTGAAGAATCATAATCGAGATTTGGCTCCAAAATCACTTCAGCTTCACTATCTCGTGCCGACGACGTTCAATTACTTGACGAGTACGACAATCGAGAGGAAGTTCGGATGTTGAGAGAGGTACTTAAATATCAATTTATTTCGACTGGTTCTGATTTCGTCACATTCGAATCTCCAGGATGTCGCTGAACTCAAGTCCTCCATGGCTCGGGAAATGGCCGATTTGACTTCCCATTTGACGCAAGAGATCACTCAAATGAAGACGCTGCTGGCTTGTAAGTTGGCTTCGTCGGTTTCTCGATGACTTTCATTCCCCGCCTAGCATTCCATTCGAGGCGGTCAAGGTTCGGCTAGAAAACGACGATGTTTCGTGGGGGACTAATCAATCAGCGCAAGTAGATCTGTTCTATTTTCAGCGACAATCACGGGAGACGGCTCACGATGATGGAATTGCCAAGATGCCAACAAACGTTTCCTAGGACATGATTATCCTAGGGTCGATAACCGCTGTGATATGTTGCAAAATTCCCAGTCTTTCCGCCGCTCTATCTTGTCATATTCATTGCTTATTGTGATCTCATCCTCTCCCAAATACCTCACTCTTTCGTCTCCCTTACTTCTGTGAATCTTTAGCATCAAAATATCACCTGATAAAGATCTTTCTCGTCAACGTTTGCATATGATTCTTCCACTGTGACTTGTCCGAGACAATTAAATACCTTATCATCAAAATTCGTAATCCATATAACCGCAAGTCTTCAGCATGGCTGCAGACGATCCGGGCAGCGTTGAATCCTTTGAGCTGGTGGAAGGTGAGTTGACGATTTCGAATTAGAGCTCGAAAACCGAGTAATGGTCTCTTCATTGCACACACTCTCTCACCGGTCAATGAAGCAAGAGAATTTTTCTGAAAATACGGTGGCCCGCATTTCGAACTCTTCTAAGAGTTGTTATCCAACGTTTTCATCTAGTCTCATGAGAGCCCATGACAGTTCAATTTCGAAGGCGTCTTTCAGACGCTAGAGAAGAGGCCACTCAAGCTCTCGGTGAGGACCATGCTGATGATGAAGTACAGAGGCTTAGAGAGGTAATCGTTGATCTTTGATCGTTGAAGTTGATCCCACTTTACTCAAACAATTTCAGACAGTCGCTCAGTTGACTGCTCAAATCGCTGCGATGCGCGTGAATCAAGGACAACTGAGTGCCCGAATGGGCGGGAAGGACAGGGATATCGACGCGCTCCGAGACATCGACAAGCTCAAGCTCAGAGATGTAAGTGTTCTGCAATAGACTGTCGAATAGAGTTCAAAATGATAATGTGTGAAACGAAAAAAAAACGGCGATATACCGAACTCTACTGTCGAACCGCCAAACATCCTCGTGAAACTCAGCCATTCTTCCGGGGAATAGGCGCCGGTTTTCTGACATCTCTGCACGAATTCACTCAATTTACCTCCAGGAAGTGGCCGAACTGACTTCTCAACTTGAAACGATGCAGATTAAAGAGAAGCAGATGATCGCCCAGTTGGAAGTGAAGGACAGGGAGATCGAGCGACTCATATTGAGAGAGGTACGCCCTTTGAGTTCGAAAATGCCAAAATCGTTGAAACTTAATTCCTTTCTGTGCAGTAGTAAAGTTGCACACAGTCACACAATTACAATTACAATTACAATTTTTATCCACCAGGGTATATTGGGGAAAGTCTCGCGTAGATCTTCGTTAAATGTAGGTGGAGGTGAATCGTCTCGTTGACGAATCGGGTCGGGGTGGGGCTTCGGAGGAAGCAGCAGGTTGGTATAAATATCATAGACGCAAGAGAGAATCAGGAGTGAAGGAGATGGAGGGTAGGGATAGAATATGAGATCGGAAAGAATTGGGCGAGCTTGTAACAAATTCAGCAGATAACCCGTTCCATCGTTCGATTGTCCTAGTCACAAAACTTGATCACACAAAAACACACACCGATCAGAGCGGCGAGAGAGTGTGTGAAAAGAGGAAAGTCAACTCTTTTTTTCCGTTCTCTAGTCAAAGCTACTCGTTCAGGACATCTCCGCGCTGAAATCGCAGATGATCGAGGTGCTCGAGGTGCAAGTTAACGAGAAGCAGCTGAGGCAACAATTGGAGGAGAAGGACCGCGAGATTCAGAGGCTCAGATCGAGTTCGTCGAGTGCATTGTGAGTAGACTTTGACATACGGGCCTCTTACTTTTCATCTTGCTCTCTCGTCTGCCTGACCGGTGACTCTAATGATGAGCCATGAATAGAGTTCGGGAAGCCTATCACCGATAAGAGTGACAAGATAGCCTAGTCATGATTACTCAAAAAAAATTTCAGGAGCCCGGGCGGAAAGATGCTGTTCGGCAGAGCAAAGAGACCTGCCGAGGAGTGCCCAGAGGAGTCGGCCTGTCGTCAACCGGACTCTGCAGCCTGCACTCTCCTGCAGGATTACAATCCGAGGTTGGATCATAAGTTTGCTGCGAAACTCTCAAGTCATGACTAATTGTTCTTACTCGTGTTAGTGTTGTAGGGTTAGCGAACTAGGCAAATATTTATCCCACAATACTGACCGTGAAAAGACTGTGCGCTCATGCGATGATAGGACGTTTAGGAACTCGCGTTTAGGAACCTGAACAAAAAAGTCTCCAAATGTTCTGAAACGTGCTCCTAACATGGCCAGAACATTTTTTTCGAGGGTTCCTAATCGTGAGTTCCTAAACGTTTCATCACCGCTCATGCAGTGTGTTGCTAAGCGTGAGAATGGACAATAACGAAAGAGAAAAAGGAGAAATTGATAAGATCAACAACAACAAAAACATCGTTCAGATTGCACAAGACGAAAACATCGCCGGAACTGCTCAACACGTTGCGAAGAATGTTCGATACGCTGGTCAATTATCGCACGCAGGCAGGGCAGAGACTGTGCGAGCCATTCATGGAACTCCCCGCCCAGAGAGAACAGTCAGAATACTACTTGGTGAGCAGAGTCAGAAATTTGGTCGGAAAAAATATCCTCTCTTCATTTCACACCCTCGCTTTCCCCTTTGAGAGAGTGCGTGAAATCAAAAAACGGCGACTCATATTCCGAATTGGGGAGAGAAAGGTTAGAAACTAACGAGAGGAAAACTGATTGTCCTGAAACAAATCCATAAGAGTTGAAACCGTCACATCGCCATGAGAAAGAATAGGTTCAATCAAACGAAGCAACTTTCCAGAGTATCGCTCGTCCCATTAGCTTCGAGACTATCGAAGAGAAGATCGAATCGAATGAATACTCATCCGTCCGGGAGATGGAAGAGGATGTTCAACTGCTGTGTGGCAATGCCGCGGTGAGCTAATAATGAGCTCTTGGCGTCCACGTTTGAAAGCAAGCTCATCTGAATGTACGAAAAATAGTCAATAATCATCGTTGAGGATCAATTGACAAAGACTTTCAGTCCTTCTACCCTGAGGACAGCCCGACTGCCAACACCGCAGTTCTCATCGGAACGGTGTGGAAGGCTATCGTGAGCATCGAGGAGAAGAAGGGGAACACGAGCGAGTTGCCCGATCCCGATGCGACGACGAAGCGAAAGGAGTGGCACGGCGAGGTGGAGGACGAGAAGAGACGACATGTGGTGAGCTTTAGCCTCAGTTGGTTCCGATCCATTAACTACTGAAGCCTCTCATTTCTCTCCACATCGCGCACTATCCCCCCCCCCCCTTCCTTCAGCTTACTGCATGAAACCATACTTCACTACCAATCGTACGAAAACGTTGTAATTAGGCAATGTACACTTATTCCGGAAAAGTGCAGGAGGGCCGATGAAGGTGTATGTATGAATCAATCAAATGATCGCATTACAGATCGGCAAGCTGATCAAGACCATCTTCCCGTGCCCGAATCCGCCCGAAGCCATCGTCAAGTACGCGAAGAAGGTGGAGAGGGAGTTGTTCGAGAAGGCTGGCGATAGGGTGAGCAATTTACACCATCTTTTCGAAACCAACTAATAGGATTGCCCTCTTTTCATTGGTCATGAGTAGAGTGTCGAATGCAAAGTAGACTCACCACTTTCAACACATTCTGGTCGGTGAGATAGTACGTGTAATGAGGATAGTAACTCTTGCTTTCCACACTCTAGTCATCAGCGCAACATCATCTATAAAGCTGATCAGTAAGATCAGTACAATCATTGCAGTTCGAGTACTATCGCCTGATCGTGGAGAAAATCGAGAAAATCGGCAAGGAATTGGTGGAAACGAAGGCGAAACGGATCAAGGAGTGATCTTCTAGATTGCCTCGAATCCCCTCTTTCGCATTTCTTTATTTTCGTACCTCGAATTCGCATTATTAGCATTGAGACTCGTTTCCATGTACATAATTTCAAATTCAGAACTACTGTTGCAAACCTTTATTCATAATGCGAAAACCCAGGATACTTTCATGATTTGAATTCCGCCGTTTCAACTCTCAGGAGAACGTTGGTCTCAACTCAAGTTTGAGATAATACAAAACTTCAGATTATTTTGTCTTTCTCACAGAATTAGCATAAATATTCGAACATTGATGACTTTCCGATACTTTATTTGCATAATATGAAATATAAATGAATGAAATGCAATGGGCAGGACTTTTGGCTTATTTCATTCATCACATCACAAAAGTAGAAGCGGTCGGGGATTGTTTTTGTTTGTTTATGCATGCACTTTAATTTGTTCATAACATCAGAAAATACGCAATAATTGATGAAATTGACATAATCACGCGAAGTTTGACATCATTCATCACATCACAAAGGTCGATGCAGTTGGAGGAGGATGGCTGGAGGTGAGAGTCTGCGTGCCGACGATTGTGTTCACTCGTCGACGACGAATTCCCAGCAGTTTTCTTAAATTAATTATTTATTAATTAATTAATTAATTAATTATGTAATACTCTGAAACCTGGTTCGATCCTGCACCGTCTTGTTGAGGATGAGGTAAATGTAGGGAGGCGCGCCTGGAAACTTTCTTTCAGAGTGTCTAACTCGGATTTGAAATTGGAAAAGCTGATTCAACTCTCCGTCGTCAAAATGAGCAACCAACCGTGACTCAGCTGCCAACTGATGTGTCCAATTTCTACCAGAGTCGGGGTTGCGGGGAAGAAGTTCATATAGACGTACCTGGAAATGTTTTGTTTCTCTGAAATTGGTCAAAACACCTTGTTTTGATCACTTCTGTTTTGATCTTAGCCCCCTACTCCCTTGATTAACTGACTCCAATGAAGCAACGACGTTGAAGACACAGATCAGCGTGGCTTGGATGAAAATCTGAGAATATCAAGGGATTAGTTGAGCGTCAGAGCGCCTGATATTGAGAGATCGTTCTTGGTAGATGAGAGGGTTCACAGAACGGGAACGAAAGAGCTCGATCTGAGTGCATTTACACGCACGAGATACATCATGAACTCGTTGCGGACCAAGGAGAGAAACTGACTGCTTTGTTCTGCTTGACGCGCTTGCTGTGTCCGTCGCCGCCCTGAAATTGGCATGTTTAGACTTCAGGAAAGAGGAATAACTATCAAACGGCTCTTCACTGTGCATGTTTAGCCTTTCCTCTGGGATAGGTTCACGCATAAATATTTGAGTGCGAAATTCGGGCAATTGTCTGTTCATTTCATACAGTCTTATACCGGAGAGAGGCGAGAGAGCGTGTGAATTCAAGAGATGACGACCCGTATTTCGCACTAATTGATTCGCAAAAGCCCGAACCTGTTTGACGATCAGCACCACACACAGCGAGAAGTACAGCACCGCAGTGGCCATTACGACGAGCAGATTATTAGCGGTGTGAGGCCAGTTGACGAACTGAACCATGGAATATTTATATTTATTTGAAGATCGCATTATCCTCTCAAATCTCTAAAATTATGCTTGTTTTATCGGCCAGTTGACAAACTGAACCATGGTACTTCTCTGCTTCCCCAGTAGACTGCCTATTCCCCGTTCTATCCCGAATTCTGCGTTAGACATTCTCATTTCATGCATCAATGGAGCCCAACCATACTTTAGACGCATAGAAATGCCGAGAACTTACTGTGATTGGATCTTGTCATTCAAACTTTGTTTTCTGCTCATACCAATGCTATACGTTTGTCTGATCCTCTCATATTCGCATGAAAATTCTACTTCACCTTCTCCAGATTGGCCGGTCCAATGAACGGGTCGAAGAACATTCCCTGCTCCTTAGAATTCGTGAAGATCGGAGGAGTGAGGAAGGTGAAGTAGACCATGTAGACGGAAGTGAGGAGCAGGTACTGCGTTGTGCGTCTCTGAGAATTTATTCATTAAAACCATTATGTGTTTTTGGGACTTCTTCGGCTTCTGGAGAATCAAGTCACAACCCCTATTTTCCTTCTGGAGAATGATAGTAATACTGCATGAATCATGGCTGGGTGCCTAAGCTAATAAGTATCTGCTCGTGCATGCAATGGATAATTGATTCAGTGAAACACACCTGAGAGAAGTGCGCGTAGTTCAGCAACTCGAACAGTCTGTTGGTGACGAGCAGAAGACAGTTCGCGCTTGCGCCACACCACATTCCTGAAAATTTATTGCTTCTAGAGTATCGGATGTATGACTCACCCAGTCCAATGCACCCCACGAGCCACACGAACCACGGATCTGAGCAGAAAACGTAGCCTTTGATGAGGAGTATACCTGAAATTTGTGTCTTTTGCTGTTTCTCCCCAAGCAATTTTCTCCACCACAGGAGACAATCTCCCCTGACCATGATAGTTAAATTCGCCCATCAGACTCACCAAAGAAAATCGAGTTTGACAGAATCGCGATGATGTCAATAATGGCGAGCCAGAGCATGATCTAAATTATTCCTTCATTAAATATCGATTATTGATTTCTCAACCTTGTAACACGAGACCCTCTTCGACTCCTCGTACAGTGCCAATGTGATGGGGATGTAGAGAACCTGTTGAATTCCATGTCAAGACTTAACATTCTGCATCACCGTCTCTTCATTTCGCACACTCTCTCGCTTGACCGGTCTCTGATGGAGCGAGAGAGTGTTCAAAACATAGAGACCATTATTTGCTAGATAGAGATGTGGCGGAACTCTTCAAAGAGTGTATGTCAAGAGCCAGAAGTCGGATCAGGAGAAGCCGGAAGGTAGGACGGAACGCACCTCGCACACCACTCCCCACACGATCGACCACCATCCGAATATCGGCTGCTGCCTACCGTACTCGCGCGTCCACCACTCGCCCGCGGGGTGGATCTTACTGTAGGGATTATCGATTTTCGAAAATTCGAAACTGATAAAGATTGCCTGCAATTGTACTCCTCGTGATTCGGCCAGTCCCAGATGGGCAGAATCTGATTGACGATAGTCATTGACGAGCTGAAAGCAAGATTTGCACTAATCAGATGTGAAAAATTGTGATCACGTCATAGAAACAGCAAATCAGTCACGGATCCAGGTAAGTCAAAGTCGACTCTCAAACTAGCGACTCATTCACTGGGAACAAATTTAAACTACACAAGTGTGGTGAGCCTTTCCCAGAGGCTCGGTCGTAGGAATCATTTCAGAGAACTACTCATTGGCGTACTTCGTGTTCTGGATGGGAAAACGCAGTGTGCTAGGACAAGGAATTCGGGAAATGAGAGATAGACCGCTCCCACGGTCGATAATCTTTTGAGAAATCTTCGCGTATTCGAGAAATGCGCGTCATTTTAGTCTGAGGCGTATCCGGGCGGAAAACAGGAGCGGGAATCGTGTTTCGGACCATATTTGAGACTGGTAGGACCAGAAGAGGGAGGGAAGCTCCGCCCACTGCAAATATTCATCCTGAGAAATCCATGGGCGTGTAATTGAGGAGGACTCAATAACACTCGCGTCAGATAGCGGATTAACGAAGCTATCATTAGAATTCGTCGGAAATCGTTTCCACGAACAGTTGAACAGAAACATTTGACAGAAAATTCGCTTTTTTGTATCTTTATCAACAACCGTGCATATTATATAACAATAGACGTCTAGTGAATTCCATAAGTTAGCTTCCGGGCACGCCGGGAAGGGGTTGGCCACAGATAAAGTTGTGGATGGGGATGGACAGAAAGCCGGACACGACGATACCGAAGGAGTCTGAAATGAGCCAATGTTTCTTTTCCCAAGCCCTATTCGTGGGCATAATTTCACAAAACTGTCATGGGGAGATCAGGAGAAATTTCAGAGAACGAGAAAAATATTGCGATATTTCAGCTAACCTGAGGCCGATGCGACTGAGATAGAGTACTCTCGGATGTCCGGAGCGACCTGAACCATACTTTTATTGCGGGTTACTGACTTGAAGGGGGAGACGTTTTACACTATAGACCTTCGCACAAAGAATCGCGCCTATATATATATATATTGCCTATTGCGAAAAGTTGAGACCATCGCGAATTCGAGTGAAAGGTACTCACATCCTTATGTATGTTGTTGAAGGTGTTCACGTAGGAAGCGCCTCCGAGCAGTCCCTGCAATATTGAATATTTTCGAATTTCAGCTTACATTTGGCAATTCAGTTACTCAGTTCTCACCTCGACAATAATCAGCGCGAAGAGAATGGCGATGTGCGGAACAAAGAAGTAAAGTGCATCGAAGAAGAAGAAAATGGCGTTTGCGATCTGAAATTTTCGCGTTTTCGTTTTTTTTTTCGATTCTTCACGACATGTTGGTCGGATAAGTACTTTCTAGTTTCTGATTCAACAATTTCATGATCTAAATTCGTTGAGTTCAGTTCCTCTTCTATAAACTCCAAGAACCAGTCATGAGCGAGATGTATCACTTTCTAATCCCTCTATTTTCATCAGCCTCATAAAATTTTGGTTCAAGCTCTCGTGTTTTGACGAAGAATATTGGGAAAGGAGGCTCAAAAAGCTTAGATCGGGAGCAGAGATTCCTCACTTGGAGCACCGGAAGTATGTAGAGGACGAATCGAGGGAGAGGGAGGATGTTGACGGATGACCGAGAGATGAACACTCCCACTTGGTAGAGCACCTGCGAATGACGTATGCTTTCTAGTCATAAATCGAACAAATATATTTAACAGTTTACTGTATCACGAAGTTATGAACTCTAACATCGGTACTGCCTCTGATGAAGATAAATTCTGTCCATCAAGAGTTTAGGAAGAGGCATACCTGATACCACCTATACTGGCTGCTCTTGGACAATCCGAAGCCGCTGTCGCAGTTGAAGAAGATGAGTTGGACCTGATAGTTATTGTTCGAATTTCGGGTCGTCTTCATTGTACACAATCTCTCATATCTCTTACCGGTAACAATGCACATTGTTTGATGTGATGCGCATTTGGATGGAACAAAATACAGAACAACTCACGATTCCCTGATTGATGATGTACTCTCCGAAGTAGACGAGAGCTAGAGGGATCATGTACTTGAGGAGAGGCTGAAACTCGATGCGAAGATCAAAGAGCATTCGAAGCAACAAGTTAGCGCTTCGTTGCCGCTTTGAAGCTAATGGCGTTAGTACAACAACTCCGTACCGGTACGAGGATCATCTTTTCCTTCATGCTCAGTGCTCGCTGAGGAACCTTCTCGCTGTCGATCATGGCCGAGTCGGACTTGGTAAGGTTGTAGGAAGAGATCGACTCGTCGGGCTGGAACTAGGTTATGAGGAGACGATACATTTGCGAGTTTCTGGTGCCTCTCTACTTCTTCAGAAGAGTTCCTTTCCTGGGGAAGCATAACCTCCATCCACTCCCTGCACTAGGCAGTTCTAATTTGAGAGAAACTCCCACCCATTCTTCCCGGAAAGTGGAGAAGTGCCGAAGTTCTCTGATCTGTTGTTGGACGAAGTGAAAGCCAATTCGTGCGATAACTCACAATATAATCCATCTCGCTGTCCCGCACTGCGATCCGCAGAATGTCCGCCTTCTTGGACTCGGAGCGCTCATCTAAGGTTTGAGTTTTTGAAATGCGGTCGAATACTCTATTTACGATAGGTCGAAAAAATAAAAGGTACTGTTTAATACTCTAGCAGAAGTCGACCTTTCACCGCATCGCAATGATTAGCTGCGTCAGGAGAATTCGTTATACAGTTCAATGATCAATTGAATATTTGATAATCAATGAATATTAGTCTTTGTTACTAGTAGAACTCTACCTTTAATCGGATCGCCATGATTAGCGGGGACGATCCATGTCTTGGGATTGAGACCGGGCGAATAGACTGTGTCCGGCATCTTGAGAATCACCCAGTACCTGAACATTAGATCAACATTAGATCGATGTAGCCTTTGAACCGTCTTCGGTTTCTTGTCGACAACCTCTACCGCTCTAAATGAAAATCACCGAATAAGTGTCTGTACGAGGCTCATAACGTACTATGAGTTTCCATATTGGTACAAGTATGGTGAAACAGAATGAAATTGACTCACGCAATTGCAAACAGCAGCGGGACGACGAGCATGACTAGGAGAGCATTGGTAGGTGTGAGATTGCCGAGCGCCGGCTCGGTCAGGGCTGAAATGACACTTCTCTTTTTCCTCTGCCTACCCTTCACCGTTCTTCTCAATCGCTAACCTGCGTAGGCGAACGACCCGACCACTCCAGCACCTCCTGTTCCCGATGACCATGCTGAGATCATGCTTCTGAATTCAGAACGTTGTTTTTATTCAACATTTCGAAGAATGAGTATTCCTAGAATTATACTTGGGCTCACTTCGGATAGTATGAAGTCAGCGACAGCAGCGTGATTTCGCCCAGTCCCGAGCAGACACTAGCGAATACGACACCTGAAACGATGAATTTAGCATGCCCATGTGTGCTCTTCAATGAAGCTTGATGCGTTGGAAGACATCCATCCGTTTCGATTGCACTCACCAGCGATAGACATCGGCATATTCACAGAGAAAGCGACCATCAGGTACGAGCCCGTCTGGAAGAGAATGACCACGATTTGACGGAATCTGCAAGACATGAATTCTCCTGGAACTATGGAGTCTAATTTCACCATTTTTATTACTTTTGCATCGATTTCTCCCTATTCTACTTGATTAATGCTCAAATTGTGAAAATCTGACCCGAACGGAATTCTCTGCATGAAGAAGGGAAAAGTCGCTTTTATGCACAATGAGGGGATGATATCGGCCAGTAGAATAGCTCCCGTGGAGATGTCATCGCAGTCGCGGCCAGTGATGGTTGTCTGCAATTACCTCTTTTTCAAACAAACAGTACACCGCGTTCTGATCCTCAATGTTCTTTCGAGACAAGGATGAACAATGTGATTTTCTTTGTAACATTTTTCGCCGACACAAGATCAACGCGAAAATTGATAATGGCATTTGAAGACTTTTCCGTACACTCCAGTTTGTTAGGTTTCATTAAGAGAACCAAGACGAGGTTCAGAAATTTTCACATCACTCTTCAATTCCTTAAATTGCGCTCTTTTCTCTCGGGATAGAATGTTGTGAATACGCAGATTTCACGACAATCCCTCACCACGCAAACATTCGAGTCGTTGCTAGGAGCGGGGTTGACTCCAGTCTGCTGATCGATGATGTCCCCAGCCGCCGAGAGCATGATTACGTACGCATAGTTGTTGCACAGACCGAACAGCCTGGAAATCAATCATTGGAACCCTATTTTTTACACTTTTCTGGCTTTCGTTTCAAGCAAGATCCATTTCTGATCAATTTCGCCCATGGAAAAGCAATATAATGCGATGTTAAAAATCGGTGAAAAGTTCCGATCTTTGACATCGACCCTGTTAAAAAATTATGCAAAGATCCGATCTCAAATTTGAATTCGCGCCTTTTTTGTTTTCGCTAATATCACCGTCCCCAATGAAGATAGAGACTTAAGATTTTGAGAATAGATTCCAGACAACATATTTGACTCAAATCCGGCATTTCAAGTGACTATCAGCTCTACAGGAATAGATAATCAATAAAAGCGATAAATGCGGGAATTCAAATATAAGATCCGATCTTTGTGTGGTCGAATCTTTGCACAGACAAAGATCGGATCTTTGCACGATTTTTTAACAGGCTCGATATCAAAGATCGGATCTTTTTCCTGGTTTTTAACACCACATCAGTGATTGCTGTTGAATCACACAGCACTAATTGTTCATAACGATAGAACGAGATAGGAGTGATGAGAAAACTAACCAAAACGCGATCAGATTCCGCACAGTCGTTGCGTCGACCATCTCTCTTCCTGGTCAGGTTCGATTCTTCCCAAGTGATCTGTGAATGGAGACGGACCATTTACTCGCATGAGCATACAACACGGTCATTCATTCATATACAAAGAATAGCCGTCGTCCTCACAAGATTTTGCTATCAGAAAGTTCTAGTGAATGTTCTATTCAGCAACGAATACTCTAGTTCCCCGAAAGAATGGTCGAGTTTCTCTTATTCCTAATAAGATATATTTAAACACAGGGTTGATATTCGGGTATGGATGGAGGTTGGGCTCTTCCCTGGGAGCTAGAAAAGTAGCATAAGAATGAAGCGAAATAAATTCTGCGCGCTGTTCCGTCACATCTGTGAATCGACCTTCCCGCGAAAGGGCAACCCATAAATGGAACGATTGTGCCCTCAGACAAGGGCGGTGCTCGGCGTTTACGGTGAGAAAAACAAACAACATGATGCGAGAAAAAGGGCAAATGTCGCGCAAGTTAGATACAGAGCGGTAATCCTGGCCTGGTGCGATGCAAAATCTACAACAATGCGTGAACTTCCAGGGAGAAAAGGAAGCGCTGAAAGAAGAGAACACCCGTGTTTCGAACTCTACTTCTCTCGCCTATCACCAATATCGTTCTCTCAACACAGCGAGAGAGCCTTGACCATACGATTGGCGAGTGAGCGAGGAAAGAGCGAGTGTGTGAAAGAGCATGAACTGCGCATTATCAATGGACATGCTAGTGATAGCGAGGACAAGGATAGAGCGCGAGGGGGGAATCGTAATACAATTTGGAAACAAGTGTCCAGACAGTTCGAAAATTATGCCAAACGTTCACTGTATTGAGAAAGACGCTCGAAATTCTTGGCGTTTACGGTGAGAAAAGCAAAAACATGATGCGAAAGAGAGAACAAATGTCGCGCAAGATAGATACACCAGGGTTATCCTGACAGGGTCAGTAGATCAGAGTATGTATAGATGCGTTTAATGGCCCAAATGAGGTAAGAGAGAACAAGAAAGTGATGAGATCGGATCACACCAGTCGAAAAAGTGTCGTAAATGTCAGCGAGAAGCGATTGGCACTTGTAAGGATCAGCTCAATCACGAAAGAAGAATGTTACACGCGGTGATAGGAGGGAACTGTGATAAGGGAGGAGAGATCGAGGGAGAGAGAGGGGGGAGCATTCCTGCGTTGCAAAGCATGACCACTGTTGGGGTGAAGGAGAAGTGTGAACAATTGGTACTTGCTTCTCTACTTCCTTCGAAAGACTGTGTAACCGCCATCCATCCTCAGCCATTGATGGAAATTTCATTTCTGAAATGAGTAATTTAGTTTAAAAAAAAAACACTTTTTCCTTCCTCTGTGCAAGTACGACAGCTTCGAATTGCGTAGTTCCCAAGCAGGAAGCATTTAATAGGATTCAGGTGAAATTGCGAACGTTTCCTCCTTCTGAAAATGTAATTTTAATGGAAATAGAACACTGTTCTCTTGCCTCGTTTTCAGTACCAGCATTGTGATCCCTATTTGATGTTTTACATTCTCCACTGCTTATCATCTTAATCCGATCATTCGCATGCTTTTCCCACGCAGGTTGCGAGCTTATCTGTGCGAAAGATGGCAACCTGGTCACTCACTAGGGATTAGTATGAAATCATGGCACAAGATCGGATGCGATGTTTAGATTGACCCTGGAAGATTTAGGTTTCACCTTTTCGAATAAATAGCGAGCACCGTCTGATAATAACCAGACTATTATATCCAAAGATCTCTCGCCTGACAAGAACCAGCATAATTAGTGGTAGTCTCTCCTCCGATCTCTAGTCTCCTATCCAGCAAATCACATGTAAAAAGGGCCGAAGACCACGAGTTATTCATCATCATCCGTTTGTCAGGGCGGAAAATGGCTTGACTCATCTCTCAATTTTACGCACTCTATCGCCAGTTTGAGAGATCTGTTTTACTGGCAAAAATGGCCATGAAAAGGAGATAAGGCTGTTCTTTGCAACGGCATTTGGTGAAACAAACATGAAAAGCGTCAAAATTTACTCGCCGTTGCTCGCTCGAACGAGGAAGGGCTCGACGAAAGAGGAGACACCTTTATAAATGGCAGCTGAATTGGGTCCAAAGAGAGCGAACTTCTATTGTGTTTGGAGTGGAGTACGACTTCATTCGCACTTTTTGCGTTGTCTGAGGTTTTTCGATGTCTTGAACGGAACGGATGAAGCTCTGCTGCTATTGTTTTGAATACCAACCACACAGGCCTAAATCAACATGCGCATTTTCTCGAATCAAGGACTGTTCTGCGAATCCATCACTACAGCAAGCCTGCCACCTCTCATACCTGCTCCTCTTACATCGACATCTCCTATCTCCCTCGCTCTCTCCTTCCCCTCGCTAATCACGGCCTACGTGAGCGCAAAATATGGTCTCTGTCCGCCTATTATTCACTCCTCCTCCTCCAATTCAGTACTCATTCTTGGCATTCGGAAGATACTGGGGATTCTTTAGGATTGTCCTTTCCTAGCCAATATTCTTTCGTTTCACAGCGTTCTGACCCCCATTGTTTTCTCCAGACAAGGGTGAACAATGGGATTATCTTTTTGAATTTTCCCGCAAAACCGTAATCGAACTGCAAATTGATCTCGGAATTTATGAGGTTTGTGAAACGTAACGCAATTCTCCTGATCGCTTTTGTTACAAAATGAGAAACGAGATGCGTTTCAAAACTCCTTTAGAATCCTGAGTTTGCAGTTCCGTTAGGTCAACAATCACAATTGTTTGTCGGGATAGAACGCTGTGGTTTGTTAGACCTGACTGATGATGTTGCGCGAAACATCTCGAGAATGATAAAGAGATCCATCATCAAGAGAAGAAAGAATCCCCAGACTCTCCTCCAATTGCCATCTCCCCCTTGCCGATACCCCGCTCGCTTCATCTATACATATCTCCCTCTTCTCATTTCCCCTTTCTCATCCGGGAGCTCTCTTTCTCTTCTCACCTGTGTGAAGCCTCTTGATTGGATTCCCAACGGGCGGCGAGAGTGCACGCGAAACGGAGAGAACGGGGTGAGAGAGTGTGCGAAACGAGGAGAGCACGGGGAGGGGAGGGGCTGGGGCATAGCAACAGTGGTCCCGGATATTACTGGAGTAGGAGGAGGGATGTGTGGATCCCACGCCACTCATTCCCAGTTACCATCAAACCTTCTCGAATCACGCTTCTGGTCAGTCATCTGACATTTCATCCCAAGCCGAGACCTTTTCATCGCTGAAAATAGTCGGTTCGGCTCCAAGTCCCTCCAAAATCTCATCATCACCCCTCTGAAATCCCTCAGTTTTCTGACGGACGAAGCGATACGTGAGGAAAATGGGTCACATGAATTCGTGTTGTCTCAAAATTTGTAGCCCTTTTTCACTCACACTCCCTCGCATTACGACTTTTCTCAGAGAAAAGCTTGAGACTTACCTCTTTCTCTGATATCTTGATTGTTATCTGAGATCCTGAACAACTTTTCAGCTGCCGCTGTTGGGTAGCTGAATTGTTCCCCTTCTCTTTCATTTCGTGCGATTTTCGAATCATTCCGTTCATATTTTCGCGAGGGAGAGCCGTCTTTTGGGAATCGAAAAGCCCACCGTCGTGCGAAACATTCGAGAATGTTTATGAAATCGTTCTGCAACACATTCTTCCACTGCATTGGAATGCATGCATTTTTGAGTGTTTGTTTCATGCATTCGGAACAATTTCGGCATTCACAGCATCAGTCTTTCGAGCGCCAATCTTCGACCTCTATTCTCTGAATCGGGCTCTAATTGATCGTGCCTGAACAGTCACGTTTCATTCTTTAATTCGAATTTCATAGAGCTGACGCTCACTTTTTCCACTTCTTCTCCAGTCTGTCGCACTTTACCTGTGAACGAACCTCCCATAGAATAAGCGCCTATTCCCGTACCAGCTAAAGACCATGAGCCAGAATTATCCCCCTCCCCTTTCTCTCTCGGTCTCTAATATCTCATTTGTTCGCCTCTCATACCTCGTGAGAGAGAAAAGGCGTGTAGATATGCGATAACAAGTCGACGGCCTGTGACTGTTTGCTTTTTCTACCTTTTCTGTTATCGATTCCAGAACCTACCGTTCTATTGGTCCTTGATAGCGGAAACTAGTGCTTCGAGAATCCTTTTTTATGCGAGCTCGAACATGTATTGAATGCACTACCCTCTATTAGATTGATGTATCATTTACACTTCTCTAATGCGTTCCCGAACATTTCGCGTATATTGCATGTATTGCTCTCTACTATTGTAGCTCCTCATATCACGAGATCTCACATTGTCACACACCCCTAAATCCCTTTTAGCCATGGAACCCGCAGTTCATTTTTTCTCAAATAACTCGTGCTTCGAGAATTTTCAGCATCTTTTCTTTGCGATCTCGTACTTGAACATCACTTCAATGCTACACATTCCTAATAATTCCAGATTATCACATTGTTACAAACCCTCAATCCCTTCTAACCATGGCCGAGGCGCCTCCGACCACTCATGTACGAATGGAGATGTGGAAGTCACTGTGCTGCAGACCCACCAAGGTCAGTTTCACATAACTTATTTAGAAGTACCGGTGTTGTTGCTGCCATATTTTCTACAGGGCCTGTGAAAAATCATAAAGCTGAGCTACATAAAAGGGAATTTCGCGTCTAGAACCTTGCTTGAACCAGATTCTAAAATAGGTTTCATCTGAGGGTTCAAATTCTTTGTGGCTTGTGGCTTCATTGTCTTCACTGGCCTTGAAAAGTAAAATAAAGACGCAATTGAGCAGCTCTCGTACTGATAGTTAGGGCGTAGCGGCATAAATAGCAACGCGCAGGTGCACTGGCCACTGCAAAACCGCACCCGATGAACTATAGCTTTACCAGAAACACCAGGGCACTTGGAATCGAATCAAGCACAACTAGAACACTTCTCATTGATTTATGGTTCACTTGTGGAGTGATTCCCCCGTTCTCTGGGAAAGTGGTCAGTTGAGATGGAAATAGAGCAATGATTAATTACAGGAAAGTTGACGCATAGTTCGTGTGATTATCGATGAATTCTGTCGAATGCCACCAGTTTGCTTCGGGGAAAAGTCAATTGAATATTATTCAATGATTCAATGAATAAGTAGTTTCAGATAGGCGATAGTCGAGCGCTTTGAACATGCTTGTGGATAGAGAACAAAAGGAAGAGCTACGTTTGATTAATCCTTCTCTTCCAGGTAAACGACCAGCAGGCCGCTCATCCTCCTGCAGAGAACGGAGAAGCGGCAGCAGAGAAGAAGCCCGAGGTGCAATTGACAGTGACGAGACAGCCCGGAGCGAAGGAGGAAGAGGTGAAAGCTTTGTCATGATAAATGGGCCAATAATTCCCGGCACTTTATCGGTTTCAGACAAAGAAAAAGTCATCACCGATTTTATTTCCCGCCTAGCTCAAGAGTTGTGGAAGGTCGAACAGAAACCGAAGAAGTTTCTTGTCCTAGGATTCTTCATTAGCTAGCCACCCTCAACTTGGCATGCATTCACATCACGTATGCTTTCCTTTCTGCGATGCGTCTTGTATCACAAAATGAGGAAGTCGCGCCTATAAAACTACAATCCTCTTCTGTCATTCCCGTACGCATCACAGCGTCGCCTTTGCAAAATATCGTATAATTTTCGTCCCGCGAGACCTCGAAAATAGCAGGCGATCAGTGATGCTCAACTTGTTATCTA
This sequence comes from Pristionchus japonicus, assembly GCA_900490845.1. Classification (NCBI taxonomy): domain Eukaryota; kingdom Metazoa; phylum Nematoda; class Chromadorea; order Rhabditida; family Neodiplogasteridae; genus Pristionchus; species Pristionchus japonicus. The sequence continues at coordinate 9,111 of LS516031.1, read as the reverse complement.
AATGACGCTTGTTGCTCCCGCAACGAATCATTGATTGCATTGATGATACAGTAGCCCACCATCTTTCCACTGTATCTATCTCCCTGAATCAGGAAAGGTCGCTTTCGGCTTTCATCGAATTCATTGAAGGATTTTCAGAGGAAACATAATTATGCTACAAAATGATATCCATTCAGCGGCATGACATTTCCCGCGATTGTATTTCTTGTTTTTCTCCCATATTTCCCATCCCACGCCTGTGATTGCTCGAGAATATTATGCGCTCTCGCCTGAATAGAGCGGTAGATTGCTGGTTACTGATTAGACGTGGTGGAAAAGAAGATGAAATAGATTACCGGATGGGATGACAGAAAGACGTCAACGAAAAGGAAAAGATGAATAGCGGAATAATGAAGGCACTGTTTTGAAGGTGCACGTTCGCATTTTGAGTGTGATTCATCACCTTTGAACACTTTCGAACTCAAGAGAGTTTCACTCACTCCAAATAAGATATTTCACAGTGCATGAATGGTGGTAGGGGATAGATGGATACACTCTTCTGAGGAACTAGAAAGTTCTAGATGAATGTATTCCCTCGCAGGTCGCCCTCTTCGTCTCTCCGCAGCTCCTCGCCCGCGGTCTGCTCGGGAAGATCGTCAAGTCCGTGGAGAAGAAGCAGCTGACCGTCGCCCAGATGGAGATGAAAGTGGTTCCGAAGGCGGAGTTGGACGTGAGTTGAGACGAATTTCAGTTGTGTTTCACGACTCTTTCTGAATTGGAAGTCATGAGACTTCTACTGAAGTTGATAAAAATGGAGATGAAAGTGATCCCCAAGGCGGAGTTGGAGGTGAGTATTCCGAATTACTGTGTATGGAGCTAACCGTGGACCAATTCAAATTTGGAGTTCACGTTGCGTTTCACGATGTTTTCTAAAAGTTTGAAACCTTTGAAGAAAGATGGAGATGAAAGTGGTCCCGAAGGCTGAGTTGGATGTGAGTTTGAGCTACATTCTATTGAACCTTGGGAGAAAGATGAAGATGAAGGTGGTCCCGAAGGCGGAGTTGTACGTGAGCGAATTGTTCCAATTCGCTTCGAGTTCCTGAGCTGAAGTTGCTAAAGTGTGGCGGAGTTGCAACATCCGAAGTGTTTCATGACGCTTTCAAAAATTTTGAACTGGAAAGAGAGATGAAAATGGAAGTCATCCCCAAGGCGGAGTTGGACGTGAGTTGTGGCGAACAACCTATAGCCGTTGTCCCAACGCTTTGAACAATTTTCCAAAAGCATTCATACGTTTTGAACCATTGCGAAAGATGGAGATGAAGGGAATTGCTTCCATTTAGAAACAAAAATCGTAGAGCACCACTGAAAAACTGAAAAGTAATTGAAAAGAATTGCTTTCAATTGACTGTGTTTCAAGGCCTCTGAAGATAGATGTGACTTAGGGCGAAACTCCAATAGCAGTTGCGTTTCACGATGCGTTCAATTTCTTTGAACCATAAGAGTTCTAGTGAATTTGTACTGTGCTATCACAAAAAATTACTCATTCCAGAAATTTTTCTCGTCTCGTCGTCTCAAGAACACGCAGGACGAAAAGGTGAATAATCTCTCGTAAGAGAGCTGAGATAATTGAGATTTCCCTCTCTCGAGAACGCCCTTTGTATGCACTTTGCCTGAGAGTGGACGAGGGCTCGTAAGGGCAGATTGCTCACAACAAAGAAAGAAGCAGAAATCTTGAACAAATTAATATTTGGCTAGCCTATTACAAAATCGATAGGAAGAATCTCATCTGAAGTGCAAGTATTGACAACGACAACAAAACAACAACAATAATAGCAGCAACAATAACAATTATTTATTCAATCTGCTTACAAGTTTGTTAGTTAAGCCAGAAGTAGGATGAGAGGAAGAAATAGTTGATGATTGATCTTACACATCCATTTCATCATCCCTCTATGGTTCTCTCCGTGAAAGGCGAAGACGCGATGCGGAGAGTTGCCGAGAGCTGCACGGATATTGGCAAGCAACACGCATTGACGAGATGTTAGTTGAGGGAGGGGTACAGATATGAAAATATGCTAATGTAACTTTTTTTGGTATTTAAGCGATGTATAATGAGCCGAGAATACATTGAGTTTCATTTGCAACTCGAAGAGTGAGCTGATCAATCATGACTGCTAAACGGGTTTGAGAGAAGACAAAAGAATCAATTTGCAGTGGACCTCGTCTGGAGCACCTCCGCGAAGGAAGCAAAGAAGGACCTGACGCTGCTGTTTCCGTGAGTGCCATCCACTAATTGTCGAATCCGGAAAACGTTTCCCGGATCCGGATTTTATTTTCCGGATAATCCTTTTCAGGCCCAAAGGCCAGTTCGTGATTCCGCCCTCGCCCATCGCCATTCCACAGGAAGAGGCGCAGGTAATTTTTTTTATTATTATTTGTATTTTATATTAATTAATTATTTAATTGCAGGATTCTGGAACAGAACCAGCGGATGGAGCGGAGACTGCTATGGATGACCCAGCCCAGGTACGGTAATTAATCGATAATATTGATTATGGTGATCTCACGAAATTGAGAAATCACGGTAGTGCTCTCGCAGCGAAAATTATTTTCGAACCGAGAATAGCATGATTGTGAATCCCTGATACCCACAGCAGATTTTCATCAATGACACTGTTTCACAATGTTTTGCACGAATTCCCTTGCTTGACATAGTTCTAGTCGCTCACAGTGGATCTGATTGGCGCTATAAAATGGGTTTTATAAACATGACGTCATTTCAGGAAGTCTCTATAGAGGAGCCAAAAGAGAGTCCGAAAGAGCCGGCACCAGCTTGAGAAGACACCTCGTTTCATTAATAACCACTAGGATTGTCAATACGACTTCGAATTCGAAGTCTTCGAATGTTTTGCATACGCCACTCTCTCCCTTTCGAAACTTCGAACGGGATAGGGAAGTGTATGCAAAGAGTTCGAAGTCTTCGAATTCGAACTTGCAACCCTAACAACCACCCCTCAAATATCGCTTGCACATTCCAAAACAATGCTTGAATCACATTGGTTGCATATAACTTATTCCCCTGTTCCCAATTTCCTTCCTCCGAACGTTTCCTTGATCTCAGTTTTCCTGTTCCACATTGTACACATTTTCCCGTCATTACTATCGCTTTACTAACCAATATTTGAACAGAGTCCTATTTATTGTACAGACTAGAGGGCGAAACACGGGCAACCGTTTCTTCTTTTCACACCGGCCAGCGAAGCGAGGGAGTGTGTGAAATGAAGAGACGGTGACCCGTATTTCGCATTCTAATACACTCCAGAACAAATTGCTATCGTCTTTCCATCACCAGTCCGTGAACGATACCTCCGATAAATCTATCCCTGATTCCAGAAATGATCCAGAACTCTCAAGTTTAGCAGGTTAAGAACACATAATTTCAGGCACGCTTCTTTTTTTCAAGCGGGCGCTTGCATTGTTGGCAACGAGGGGCTCAAAACAGTCTTTTCTAGAGCGCTGAATCGACTGGTGACGACAGGAAGTAGTGGATATGACAGGGTCGGTGGATTAGTGTGGATGCTGTGGGGATCGCCGGAAGATTTGCGTTTGACTGTGCTACAAGATCGTGCTTCGCGATTGGGAGCCTTTCTTCAAGTGATTTTTTTCTTTTCCGCTAACAAATTCTCTTGGAGTGGGTCCTATTGTGAAATTGAGAGTGAACAGACATGAGAGAAAGTTATTTTTAGACCCTCGAGTGACATGAGTGTGAACCCCTGATTGACGGCGTCGCACAACAAATCATCGTCGTTTTGATCGTCGTGTTTGATATGGTCACACAATGTTTTGCATCGTTTGCACATTTCGACATGAGCGGTCACACTGAATGGTTTGGTGAACAGTCATGGAAGTAGGTCGGATGCTCACCGTCGGAGGAGAACCGACTGGATCCTAATGAGAGCGAGCGACAAGAGTTATGCAATAGACCGAATATGCGAGTCATCCAGCCGGTTCTCATCGGCCGGTGATCATCCGACCTAGTATCACAGACATCTAACACATAAGATTGCTTCTAGTTACTGTAGGTCGTATTGCAGAAGGGAGAGAAAAGAAATTAAAGAGGATTGTGTATTTATAAAATACCTGACCTCAGTCAAGTCCCCGAAATAGAGTACAAAGGAGTCAGCACCTGCTTGAATGACACCTCATTTCATGAATAACCCCTTTCAATCTCACATTCCTAAACAATTAATGGATGATGATTTCATCGAAATGATTTCCCGTTCGCATATTCAACCACCGTTTCCGCCTTCATAATATTTCCTTGATCTCAGTCTCCCTTTACCACATTGTAAATTTCTCCTTGTAATACCTTACTAACAAGACTAACAGAGTCCTATTTATTGAACACCCAAACAATTTGCTATCGTCTTTCCATAGCCAGATTGTCTTCGATACCTCCGATAGCGCTATCCCTGATTCCAGAAATAACCCAGACCATCATCCTGTTTTCGAGTTTCGCCTCGTGGGCGAAACCGCCAGACCGCCGACATACGGTGTTTACCGGGGACCGCAAATAGATCAGAAACTCCTAGAACACAGCGGCGTCCAAAGTGACTGAGCGCCTGTTCCTACTGCATGGCTGTTGAGTAGGCTGAATGGCTCTCCTCTTTTCGCGCACTCTCTCGCCTCTCTGACCGATCAGAGAGTGAAAGAAATGAGGAGGCGTTTCAAGCCATCCCTACTGTTGAGTCACTTGACGGAGGATGTGTGATCTTGCGCCGAACCCGAGGCATAAGTGAAGACAGGTGTCCGTTTCTCTGCTCTACTCTCAGAAGTCAGAAGCGAGCAGATTTCCAACTTGCCTACGTGCTTGACGGTAGTGACAATTGAATCTGATGGGAGTTTCGAAAATGATTTATCGAGGGCAAGGTCCGCGGTCTTTTGAACTGTGCTCGGTGGAGATCATTCAGACACACTGTGATCGCATGATCGTTGTTTTGACCGGAAAAGCAAACAATGAAATCACCGCTCTGCCTCGTGGAGTCAAAAGTAGGACGGAGGGAACGATACGTAGTACTACCGTACCCTAGTATGTATAGCTGTCGTTTCTCCCTCCGTCGTTCACTGCCAACTGTCCGATTCTCTTCTCAAAATCTTGAAAAACGTCCAGTGAAGCCTTCACGACTTTATTGGTGTCTGTCTAATAGTAACAGAAGTGGGAGGTTGATGACGGATCAGTTTCTCACCGATCATACGTATGTAGTATCCCATTCTCACACTTTCGTCATAAAGTTAGCTACTTTCCCTGCTTTCTTCAGTGAAGTCAAGTTCTGACTGACTATTTCCTCATTGCTTCATTGCTCCAAGTCGCTTCAACCTTCGATCACACAGAGAACGTGCAGATTCTGCAGTAACCTCTGCTTCCTTTCATCATTATTCTGGTTCAAAGTGTGCCTCCAACCTTCAATCTTCTGTCCCATCATCATCAATCATGGTCTCTTCCTCCAACAGTTGCTGCGTCTCTGCAGTCCCGCTTCCTCTCTCCCATTCATTCCGAGATCACTGGTTTCGCCCCCACCCCTCCTCTCTTGTTTATAACACCGTCTGATTGTTTGATCTGTTTGATGTCGTGGTATGAGTGTGAGAATCACACTGTGAGTCTACTTCCCTGATACGTTACCACATCCAGATGCTCGCTGTCGCACTATCTCTCGTGCTTCTGCAGCTTAGCCAAGCAGGTGAGCAAATGCAAAACTTTGATCAATATTATTATTTATTATTATTAATAAATTAATATAAAACAATAGTGAAAAAACAATAGGAAAAATAAATAATTAATAAGTGTGACACAAAACGCGCGCTCTTTGGACACATACCGTAGCTAAGGGCGATTTCCTCAACTTGAACTTTGCAGTCAGCGTACTCCTTGGTTTGTCGCTGATTTCTACTTGAGCCCGCTGTTGTATACTCTATTGTTCCCCCCCCCCCCACAACATCGCCTTTATCGCTCATACTGTTGCGCTGTTGTTGATCTACCACGTATGCCGATAATCGCCGCTAACGATCACTATTCTGGCGCTATTACTCGACTTTACTCTTTCCCTCCCCCATATCCTCCCAATATTCGCCTCTGCAGCTCCCGTGATGACGTCCGTCACCTTCCACGGCATCACCGACACGCTCAAGCCGGAGGACGAGAAGGTTACCCGTTTGTCCCATCGTCCGTTTTGCTATTACTTTTGTTTGCTCCTTTGTTTTGCCCCTTATCGTCTTACTACCCCTATGTTTATTTGTGTTTTGGTCTGACTCGGAGGTGGTTTGATGATCCTGTGTTTTGCAGTACGCTAAGGCGTTGAACACTGCGGCTGACGCGTTCAAGGAGGCCGAATCTCTCTTCGACGACGAAGCTTTCCTCGCGAAGAGAGGCTGGAAGAGGGTTAGTCCATTAACTACCATCCATGTATTAATAACTTTCGGAGAAGGGCAGGTATACGAATCTCGTGTCTTCTTAGTAATATGTCCGGAATATGTAATTCAACCTAGGTTGCAATTAGGTTGCATCAGCTTATCTTGCTGTTTCGTTGCTTTCTTTCTTCGAAAGGCTCTGGTTTCTCGCTGTCCCTCTTATCAGGGCGACTACCTTTGGTCACAGACTGATTAAACTCGGGAGGAGGGGTCAAAGTCTTATGATCGTGTCCTTTTTGATTGATAGTGGTCTGACGAAATTCGATAGCAATGAACTTTCCTTGGGACGCTTGAATGGCGGCGATTGAAGAATCAACTTGATAAATCAATTTTATATTAATTAATTAACTAATTAAGGAAACCGAGACGGACAACGGCGATGTCGTGTGGGGGAAGCACACGCCCAACGGCAAGATGGTCACCGTGTCGGTTAGTTGCCCTTCCTTATTTTGAGATTATCAAAGCTACGGTGATATCCAAGCCGTGAAGCTAGAATCGACGTGAGCAATTGCTATACTTTTGACAGTAAGGTGAACAGAGTTGCAGCAGGGGAAGGATTTGATTGTTACGCTAGCTGACGAAATGAAATAGTGTGATCATTCAACCTTGCAGACCATCCTGGAGGGCAACGTGGAGGCCGTGATGAAGGAGACCTGGAATGTGAGATTTAAAATATTGATTCATCATTTAAAATTAAGCAATTAATTAATACCGAGGATAGAGTCTAGAGCGATTGAGTGTCGAATAAAACCAGTTGCAAGCCTCTACTTTCTTGCTTCATTGAACCATTATTGCCAGGGAGTCACTGGTCTCGCCGAGTGGAACCCGAACATCAACTACGCTAGTGTCGTCGTCTCGCTCACGGACCACGCCGATATCGTCACGGTAATTAACTAATTATCGATTAATCCAGGTTACTGTAGCTGAGTACGGTAGTTCAGTTATCGATCATTAACACCGTAATCCCTTCTTTCAGTACACTTTCTGAACTATAGTTAGTACGGTGTAGCTCAGTTATCGATCATGAGTACAGTAATCTCCTCTTACAGTACGGCAACAACGACGTGCTGATCGTGTCGGGGCGCGACTTCGTCTCCTCCAGACTCTACCGACCCATCCCGACTGGTTAGTGAAACGCTACGTCATTACGAAAATGTTTTTGCCATCACTGATGTGCACTTCGATTATATAACAATCATTAATGCATTGTGGTTTCAACACACTTACATTAGCATTGCAACGAGTGCGATGTGATTAGTGGTAGACTACCAGGTGAAAAATAGTTCAATCAATCAATAGTTACAGGCGGATACCGTATGGTCTCCCGCTCGGTCGAGGTCGACTCCAAGCCAGAGGAGAAGGGCAAAGTTAGGTGAGCCAGTCTTGAAAGACGACGATTAGCTCGTTTGATTTTCAATGAGGATCCATATCGCCTTTGGATCTATTCGGATGCTTATTCTTGGAATCAGAAGTCTAAAACTAATATTTTGGATCTGCAAAAAGCTGCGTGAATATATTTTCAATAACTTATAATGTGAATAATGAATTAACTAATCACGAGCTTCGCTCCCTGTGAGTGTTGGTTTCTCAAATTGATTAGTAATTAATGATGCTTTTAATTAATTAACTAATTAACCAATCACAGAGCGCACCTCTACCTGGCGGCCGTCCAGTTCACGCCCGTCCCCGACAACGACCAGAGGACGCGCTGCGACGTCGTCATGCTCGTCGACCTGAAGGGAATGCTGCCGAAGATGCTCGTCAATCAGGTAGGATTACGGTAGATTACGGTAGAGGTGGAATCGCGAACTGATCGCGGGGTAGGTTACGGTAGTGTGCGGTAGAACGGAAGGAGTGCTGCCCAAGATGCTCGTCAATCAGGTGAGACATTACGGTAGATTACGGTAGATGAAGTATCACGAACTGAATACTGGATGGGCTACGGTATCGCAGAATGCGGTAGACCTGAAGGGAATGCTGCCCAAGATGCTCATCAATCAGGTACGGTAGGGGAAAGTATCACCAACTGAGTAGGATACGGCAGTGTGGGAAATGAAGTACGGTAGATGAAGTATTGCGACCTGAGTGCATGGGTGGAGGGTGGGTTACGGTAGTGCAGTGTGCGGTAGATCCGAAGAGAATGCTGTCCAAGATACTTCTTTTCTAGATAATTCGTTTATGTTTCGCAAGGTATTTATAAATTTAATGGGTATTGTTCGGGGATGGTTGCTCTTTATCCTGGTTATTAATCGATTCCCAATGCAGGTGATTCCGAAGATCATGGTGATGGACACTGAGGAGAACGTGAAGCACTTCAAGGAGCTCGCCGAGAAGGAGAGAAATGGAAAGCAGTAGGGAGTCTGACCCATCGACATACCGTACTCCCATACCGTATGCCCCCACTCGCGAGCACTGTTGACCACTGTGATAGTGCGATCCCCTTCCTATTATCACGGAGTAGTTTTGCATTGCCCCTGGTGAGACTAAGCCATATCCCTCTAGTCACTGATATTATCAAAAGATTGTTCATTGCTCAATGTTAGGTAGATCCGTTTGTATTCAGGATGAGATTTTACAGTATGTTCTGCTTGTAATAATGACGATATTTTGCACTTGATAGAGCTATTGATAAAGATTATATTTGCATTATCTCTCGCCTGTGATGTA
>LS516001.1:24003-43392 GCA_900490845.1 Pristionchus japonicus | reverse complement strand
CGGAAAAGGTTTTATTTGCTCAATCGATGCGTATTATAGAAACACATTTTCAGTAAATAGGGCGTATTTAAATCAGGAGTCTAAGGATGTTGAATTCGCGAAAAACCACGAAAAAGTTTGACGATTTGATTTACCGTAACAAAAATTTTACACCATGTACTAATTCCCGGTTCCGGTTTTTGCCAATTCCGTTCCGGCTTCGACTTAGCAACTTTGTTTGCATCGTTTTACATCATATACTTAAGAGCCGGAACGGAATTCGCCAAAACCGGAACCGGGAATTAGTACATGGTGTAAAAAATTTGTTACGGTAAATCAAATCGTCAAACTTTTTCGTGGTTTTTCGCGAATTCAACATCCTTAGACTCCTGATTTAAATACGCCCTATTTACTGAAAATGTGTTTCTATAATACGCATCGATTGAGCAAATAAAACCTTTTCCGTTGCGGCGGGAAAGTGACGAAAAAAAATAAAATGTGTCAAAAATTTCGAATTTATCGATTTTCAGCTTTCGTTGAAGTCTGAGCGAAAAATGTCCCCAAGTAAAAGGTTCTTAGAATTCGACGAAGAATACGCCTAGCCCACGCGCAAATCGATTGGATCACGTTTAAGCGATTTAGCAGATTGCGTCATCTTGGGTAGGCCACTCCGCCCCGCGCCCAGGAGAGGCCTGAGAGCTTAGCTAGTGCACCCGCCGTACACACTCATCGAGCACCACCTGTGGCACAAGTTTGGGCCTAGGCTACATTTTTCACTTTGCCAAGACTTTTTCGATCTGCTCAGATAGTGTCTTCTAGACGGATGCGACCAAAAAGAGACTGTTGGTAAGCGTACTACCCGCTCAAATCGAATATAATTTTTTCTTTTGATCATTTCTTCATTCATCTTTTTTTTAGCTACAGCAATTGATTTGGCTTATTCTTGAAGCTCACATCCACCTTTACAGATGCGCCGTAAAATGTTGTGACTTTGCAGCTCTTGCCAGCTTTTACCTCCCCATTATTTAATCAGAAAATCAAACAGATGAATCACGCGAAATCAACAATCTCACTCACCTGCTCTGCCTGCGTGTTCAGCTGGCTATCGTCCCTCCTGATCACTCCCATGTTGTGGCTCAGCTCGATCGAGAAGGATGGCAGACGGAGGAAGCCGCCGAACCCGCCGAATCTGCACAAATAAATATAATGATTTAAATAATTATAATGATAAATTTAATATATTTTTTTATACTGAATACACGGAGACGATCAATCTAGCAACATTCCTCTGTATTTCATAAAGCTTTGGTCACACGGAATCACTGGGTTCGCCAATCCTCTAATCCCCGAGTAATAGACTGTTTCTATATTATTCTGCTTCCAATAAATCGACCATCAGATGAACCGTACCGGTTGCCGAATAGTGTATTTTCCCAGGTAGGGTTAAAAATCGATAATGCCTCCACTACGGTACCTGTCTCCGGAGAAGTGCCACGTGGTGGTCGAGGGTTGTCCGGCTGCCGCAGCCACTCCTCCTTCCGCCCGGGCCTGCTCGTGCGGCGACGGGAGGAAACGGCGGCACGTCGGACACGACGCGTCCTGCTCCAACCACCACATCAGGCACCTGATGAGAGGATATTGATTGATTAGAAGCGAAGCAACAATCACGCGATGGAGGATACTACAACTTGGTTGAGTAATTGTATTGGAAGAAAAACGCATGAGACTAATTAGAAAAGAGCGAATCTTTTGAAACAAGAGGACCGAGTGCAACTCCAAACAGTTTGAAACGCCAGCCTTCCCCCAAGGTCCTCACCAATCATGGAAGGCTAACCCGGCTCTCCTATCACGCACTCACCAATCATGGAAGGCGTGGCCGCACTCCAGCTTCCTCGCGTCCTCCAGCTTCTCCCAGCACACGATGCACAGCTCGTCCGAGGGTTCCTCGAGACGGGGATAACTGCAGAATAGATAATTAATCATCTAATTATTTAAACTCATCAGCTAATTAACAGGATAATCAAATATGGTGCCGACGTTTTCGAAAGGGCTGGGCGATCAGTGAACACAGTCTTCTCAGGTTTCGCATCGTTCATAATAGCAGGACAACGCTAACGGGACAACTAGAACCCGCGTGACAGACATGAAAACTCAATAAAATTCAGATTTACTCACCGCTGCGCGATGTGGCGGAAGATGGTGCGGTGCTTGAGGTATCTGCAATGATTGATTGATTAGCAGCGCTCAGGAGGCACACATCAGTTGTCAACCAATTTCACGTCTATTCAACCACCAAGTGAAACATGATTGCCATTACAAAATATGAGCACATCTAGATGCACCCCCAAGAATCTGGACCTATGGCTGTTGAACAACACCCCCGTTGACGTTACTTCTAATCGATAAAGCATGCGATTGGTGAGTTACCGTACTCTTAATAGATAATCCATCCAATAGGCGAGAGTTACAGTACTCCTAATCGATAATACAGTATCCACTGACCGATTCATGGTCGCCACAATAATGGAGTCCTCGACTGATAATTCTCACCATGTGGCAGGTACAGTACTCCAAATCGATAATACAGTATCCACTCACCGATTCAGGGTCGCCACGATGCTGGAGTAGGCCATCTTCATGTGGTAGAAGAAGAAGATGCAGGTGAGGTTGAAGCCGACGGGCGAGAAGAACATCAGGTGCAGGAAGTGGAGGAGCTGGATCAACTGGAAAGTAACTAATTAAGTTAATTAGCTAAAATTAGTAAATATAAATAAATCAAGCTCCGCTCATATTACATCATTTTCGAAAACTAATGAAATGCATCAAGTGAGGAAGTGGAAAATTGGATCAACTGGAAGAGATTTGATTGTTTAATTACCTAAATTAACTAATTATCCTGAATTGTGTCCCTTGTATCATTCCATACCCATCTATTAGGTTACCTTTCAAGGGAAAAAACCCTAATTTAGACTTCATTCGCTAAATGTTCTATTATTGCTTCCCCACAACATGCCCTCGTCACGCTGTGTGCTATCTACGTCGCCGATCAGCGAAAACAATTTGCAACAAACACATTTCCTGTATGTCGAAATTTAACGTACCCTAGTGGAACATGCGAACTTCATGTTTTTGGTGTAGCTCATCATCTCACTTGATCTCACAAAAACAATATCTTCATGATCTTTCTTGTAGATAAAGATGTTGTTCTATTTTTACCCTGTTCCCTATAGTCCTCTACCTACATCAAATAACAGATTCTTAACCCCAATACCGTACCTCCGTCGCGACTCATCCGTCATCAGACAACTACCGTAATCTACCGTACCTCCGTCGTCACGCCCACAACCATATCCGTCGTGTAGCTCAGGCTACTACCGTATCCTCACCGTACAACTGCACCCAATCATTTCTGTGACTCAACCAACTACCGTACCTCCGTCGTCACTCCGACCAGCATGTCCGTCGTGTAGCTCAGGGAGCGCGCCGTGTTGGAGGCCACGTTCGCGGCCGCGAGCAAGCAGCGGAAGACGCCGCGACCGGAGCGGAGCCACGCGAGCACCGCCTGCAAAAGGGGGACTTAATTGAATAATAAATAGTTGAGAACGAAAATCAGTGTGCTGCGCGTTCAGTTATCGCAAATACAGAAATGACAAATTGATTTGTGGAGAAGCTGCAAGATCTATCAAAGACAAGAGTGATGCATTGCTTATGTGCAAAAGTTGAAGCGTGAACGATCACAGGATCCTAATCAGTTTTGGTACGGCACCCGCTGATCCGATGTGCCACGTACACCACATAGTTTGAAAACATTCGAATGGGGCAGTTTTCGGATCTTTTTCTAGAGCAAAAATCAACAACTATTGAGTACGATTTTTTTATTTAATTGAATAATTAATGTTGTATAGGAAAATACATAATAGCCTATTTCCCGGTTTTGTGTGTAATGCCGAGTGCGCCCAGACCGTTCTCCCCTTTCCTATACCTCGCCCATTTCGTGGTGTACTTCCCATACACTTTACGCCACACATTTCCCGTTGTGTCCGCTTTACGCATTGTAAATTCGCTCGTGGTTTGGCGCGAGTGAATCACTAGTTCTCTCCCTGCTGCCACTAGGCTAGGTTATCTCTCTCTACTTTTAGTTTAGTTGTCTTTATTATAATCGTGGATAAACTTGTGAGTTTATACCACGATCGATCGACTACCGGACAACGGATACACAACAATTAAACAAAAACTCACATCCACGGCCAGGAAGAGGAGGGTAGAGAGGCTGAGGAGGTGCGCGTGCCACGCGAGAGCGAAAAGCACGGCCTGCAAGGGATTATTGCTTTATTTTTTCATCCAATTCGGCCCGACTATTAAATTGCTCCACCCACAGAGCAATTTCAGCATTTAATGAAGCACAAGGTTTACTACCTAGTAATATTAAACCAAATCCTCGACTATTAGCCTTCACTTGTCTAACTCTATCATTTCTATGTGCTCTCTCGCCGAAAGCATGGCAACTAACCGTCGATGTCGTCAGAATGAGAGCGCACACGAGGAATACTCCCGTGCCGGGGAAGCCGCCCGACGGAGAGATCTGCAGAGGGTTGTAGAATTAATGAAAACGCGGAAAGCAAGAACTGTCTTTTTTCCGATATGTTCGCTTCACATAGGCTGTGTGAAACTCAAAATGTAACCTTTGATTCACAAAAATATTTAATTTGACAACAGAAATAAGCCTTACGTTCTTGAAGCGCTCGCACACTATCTGTATGCTGATTCAACGGTGATAAAAAGCAGTGCGGGTAAAAAAACGCATTCATAATTTAGAAAAATCGAGTAAATCTCACGTATTTGAAGCGCTGGTGCACGATCTGGTTGAGGACGGTGAAGAAGGCGGTCACGGCGAACCACAGCATCCACAGGAGCACCTGGGAATATTTAATTAATCAATTATTTAAGGTTTTGTTGTAACACTAGGACCCCACCAAAAATCAACTGAACGTGAACCAACAGATGAAGTAGCAACTGCGAAACTACAAACATCTGTGAATATTTTGGTGAATTGAAAGTTTGTTTTGGAGCATTTCGAGCACAGTATCATCCGCGTTAGCAGTATCGCGCGAAAAAAGATTCTATGAAACGCCAACCCTCTTGGTTCAAAACAACCAAACTCTGACTCACCCGATTCGTCTGGTTGCCCGACACGACCGACAGGAAGACGGCGTCGAAGACGATGCACGTGAGGAGGGAGGCGCGAGAGACTGCCCGCTCTTGTCTGCAAATGGGGATTCGTGCTTATTGATATTCAGGGAAGCTTCAGGGATGCAGGAAACGTATGCAGCCATTTTTTGTTGTCGAAAACGATTTGTGCGGAGATTATTGATTCTATTCGCACTCCAGGGAGCATCAACGCTTCGTGAAGCGTAAAGCTTATGGGAGATATGCACTTCAAAAAAACGAACACCCTACATATTGCCTCGACCGAGGTTCGGGAGTTCTTTGAATAAAAGTAACAAAAAGGTAGAGCTAGTGGCAGATATTCACTTTAAAACCTCCTCTATTTTACCTCAACCAATTTCATCTATTTTACAAACCTCGTGAGATCCCCAAACGCGCGGTACACGATCAGCTTGCCCGCGAGCGCGAGCAGCGCGTAGAACGTGTTGATCAGGATCTGTAAATATATTTGTTATTAATTAATTTATAATGTTATAGTAATTACTCGTTGCTCTCTCACCAAGAATTGAATGAACATGCACCACAGTAGGATAATGAAGGCGTGAAACATGAATAAAAAAACTGGCGCCCTTGCAATTATTCCCCTTTTTTTCTCTTGCCTACCGATCGGGAACCAGACTGAAATTTCAAACGTTCTTTGGTGGATAGTGAAGCACAGTTCAGACTCTTGATTATATGCAATAATCGATAAACTACCGTACCCAGCAGTGCGCCTGGTTGCTGAGGATGTAGTACAGTATCCGCGCGGGCGCGTACTCCGAGAGGAGCGCCATCGTGTCTGCAAAAATCAATAAATCAATAAATCGAGTTTCACATCTCGGGCTCATTGATGTTTCATTGTCACTACTTCCCCTTGGATTTATTGTAGACTGTGATACGCGAGGGTCTGGCAAGGCTACAAAAAATATTAACAACAAGGAAGAATGATGCACTCCTAATAAGCAATATTCTTCAAGATAATACCTGAGGAAAGCGCCTCCGATGCTTTCAGCTCGTCCGCGAGTTGGGAGTGCAACTGCAAAGGGATTTATTGCTTGCAAAAACTTTTTCGGCAACCGCACTTCTATTTGTGCTTCATGGATGGGTTAACAGTTTGAAATATTGCCACCCTGTGATTATAACGAGAAAAACGGCGGAAAAAATCGATTATCGAACATAAGCCTAGAAAATCAATAACTACCGTACCTCTGGATGGTTGTTGAAGGTGTTCCACAGGCTGCCCGCGCCCAGCGCCGTGATCACCACCGACAGCCCGATGTAGTGGTCTGCAAAGATCAAGTTTGGTAATTGGCAACCGTTCTCGATTTGCGTTTCACAGTTCTGTCATTTCTCAAATACCGATGCGCCACTAGTGAATAAACGAAATGTGTTTGAAAAAAGAAACTCGAAAGATGACCAAACTGATGGGTGGGTGAATCAAGGTGAAACGGAATTCGAGACTCAATCGATTCTTGTTTCAGCCAGTACTCTTTTTTTCACAAGAATCTGCGAATCTAATGTGTTCCACTTTTCGAAATCAATTCAAGTTGCAGTCCGAGCTAGGTGCACTAGCGTACCACCTCACAACTGATTCAAGTTCCATCAAACTTTCATATTCCACTTACCTTCTTGAAATCAATGATGCTCCTACTGGAATTGGAACAAACCGAACTATCTTTAAACAGAAGTTTGAACGAGGTACAACTCACTGATGCTGGGCACTGGCGCCCTGTGCATGAGCAGTCCCAATCCGCCGGCCGAGGCGACTCGCGAGTCCATCTCAGCCGTCGTGTCACCCCGTCCTACGCGGTCCTGCAATTAAGTTAATTAATTACTATTTTACGATTGTTTTCGAAAATACACAAACAGCTCTACCGAACCACGTGGCAATAGAATGTCGATATCCGTTATCCGATAACCTTCTATCCTCCCCGCGGCTTATCCCCCTCGTTAGTCACCCATGTTTGCCAACCGTCGTAAAATAAATGGGTGACCGGCACAGACACGGAAAAAGCTGTGTGCAGACACATTTTCTGCGGTAATCTCTACGAGGGAAATTTCCAGAGAGCTTCGTAAAGATAAGGGGAGCGAGCTGTGATCTATACGTGGTCAGTTTGAAACAGAGAACATCGTGATCCCAAACCTGCCGATAAGTCGAGCGATTCGCAATGACCTTCGACGGCAAAACAGCATACCATTTCGAACAGCCACCTCTACTTAACACTTTGTATCGTAGTGTAACTTTTGCTCGGGAGAAGGGAACAGAGTACCATTCTAGAGCGAACTCAGAGTACTCTGTTTGATAGTCCTGAATGAACGATCATTCGATGCCCTAATCTCGTCAAACTACGTTTTCTCGACCAACGGCTATCAAGGGATCACTTTTTGAGCGTCCATTGTAACCTCAATAGCCGGTAGACTGCTCTGGTACCCTCAAACTCGATTTTCGCCTTGTTTCTCGCTAGATCGCTCGAGCGAACCCGCAAAACACAAAGGTTATCACTCCCTCTCAGCCACTTTGGAACGTGATAAACAACTAACCCACTCACAGACACGCTGAATGTGAATATCACACGAATCTAAGGATACGTTTCTTATTCTTGTAATGAGTATTACATAATAAAACTATTTAAAGGTGCTATAAACATTGAAAAATCATAAATACCTCCACTTCTGGTTCTTTGTGACGCTTGGCGTGATAACTGCGAAGAGGACCGACCCGGGATCGAACCTTTAATATAAAAATAGAAAAATCGAACAAATGCAAAAACTCACGAGGTACGTTAGCAAAAGGCGAACAACAATGCGCGAGGAAGAGATTGTCACTCGCGATTAAACGATGGGCAAACAAGGCTAATAATTACAAAACTACCGCGTGAGTGGCGATGCAGTTTTGCAGGGGACGGTACACAACTTTGCCGCATTCCCTCTAGATGGAACTTGAAACGAGAGTAAATGCGCTGACGTCACTCTCAGCACGCATGCGCATGCGTAACCTGCCAAAACAACTTTCCCTGATTCTATCGAGGCGCGGGATGGAACAGACGGACGAGAAACAAACGAATGAATGGGGAAAGGGCGATTCGAGAGGAAGAAAAGAGCAATGAAGCACGAAAAGAGAGGATAGCAATCGAAACGACGAGGGGAAAGTGTGCTCAACCGTTTTTGAGATCTCCGCACAACGTTGTTTATCGGGATTGGCAGCTCTCGCCGGATGCGTCAAGCCCGCCGTCTCTAGTCTATTAAAACCGATTCAGCAGTAAAGAAAAGAAGGAAGTGGGGGCGTAGGGTAGCAGGAGGAAAGTGTTTACGTCAGAAACGTCCATCGATACAATCAAGACAGTGACTCAGGGAGACAATAAGGGCGAGAATAGGCTGTGAGTTGGAAGTCGCATACGCTCGGCCTTATTCGAGGAAGTACGAGGAAAGTGCAGGCCACCTTATCAAGACGCACGATCATCATGAATATGAGGAAATTGAGAGAGGGAAAGAGCGATAACGATGGGCGGAATTCGAGCAACGTTGGCACAGGGAGGATTATGGCAGCGATCGAACGATATTGCTCATGCGGCCTATTGTTACTTGTGGGGAAACAGCATACTCGGCAAATTAACGAGGTAGGAAGTGAACCTACGGTAGAAAGAGAGAGGAATGCATAGAGAAAGGGGGTGAGTTCGAGAGCGAAGAAACCCCTCGCATCGCACAATAACAGGGGAGAGATTTCCCCAGCTGTCAATCGCAGGTCAACGGGGCCCCATGATGCAAAACCACGAGATACGGGCTAGAGAACATGCGAAATTGAGAGAACAGACATGAAAAAAGCCGGAGCCGCACGCATGGACTCGCGTCGCGGCTCCGAGTTCGGTCGAGCGTCGAATATCGAGCGTGTCAGTATTTTGCAATTATTTTATTATTTATTTCAAAAAGCAAATATTAAATAACAAAAATCGAACTTAATAACAAAATCTGATTTGAATGTATCATACGAGAGAATTAGAAGCTGAACCCTTTCTTCTCGAGTTCATCCATAAGTCGGCCCAACGGCAAACCAACAATGTTGGGGAAGCACCCATCAATTCCTTGGACCAGAATAGCTCCTTTTCGCTGGATTCCATACGATCCGGCTTTTCCTCTGCAATTGATTGCTTTCGTTAGTTGCCAAATTGTTCGTTTTACCTGTGCTCTCCACTGGCAATGTACGCATCGATGGTTTGTTGAGGAAGATTACGGAAGCGAACAGTGGTCTTCTCAATAACGTTCACTGTAGATCCATCAAAGAAGTGAATAGCCATTCCGGTGTAAACGTCGTGAGACGTATTTGACAGTCTAGAACGATTCGAGTCTAGGATGCGATGCTTGCGTTGATGGAACCTCTGAATAGTTTTCCTTGCATCCTCATCATCTTTCGGTTTTCCGATAATCTCATTCTCAAAGTGGATCACAGTATCCGCAGCGATGATGAAATCGAACGAGGTCTAGAAATATTCATTTCGAAAAGCAACAACACCGAAAACAAACCTGATCCTTCTTCAAGTCTTCAACCACAACATTCAGTTTGCCAACAGCAGTTTGAATTACGAACTCTTCAACGGGGAGCTCTTTGCTGAGATTCTCTTCGAAGTTAGAAACGATAATTTTAGGGTCGATGCCCTGAAATCGCATTCTATGAATATAGGAAAATGAAAAAAAATGATTGAAATCTGATTGGAAACTTACGATTTGCTTGAGAAGATTGAGTCTCTCCGGGGACTGGCTGGCCAAAATGGCTGTGGATTCTCTGATTGATCGAGTAATTGCACTCATTCTGAACAGTTTCTTCACGAAGTACCTACGACTCAAAAGGAGTGAAACGTTTTCTGAAAACGAGTTCCAATAAGTTCTGTTCAATGTGACTTTTGAAGACTGATAGTTTCAAAAACAAATGCATTTCAAAACGCAAACTGATGAAACACAGCGTCGCGTTGGTTCGCTGGAGCGCGAAATATTTTGTGTGTCAAATATTGAATTGCAATTTATTGGTGTGGTTCATTCATCACTCTACGCAAATACCTTTATTCACACCGGGAAATAAATAAACCGTGATCGAAAAGTAACATCTTTGGATGAATCAAAACAGATCGAGTCTCTTGCTCGCCACTGGTTCGGGTCCCCTTCCACTGCCACGGCCTCTACGAGCGATCGTGAAGGAAACTGAAAATGCATTTTCAGTGTTTGCCATTGTTTTCTCACACGATCAAGACATGGTCGCAACACAATCATCGTTTCCGCTGACATCAGGAAAACATAAGCTCCCTCTTATCACGATCAACAACCGTGTTTTCTTTCTAGCGAATGGTCTGTTGTGACATTCGAGTGGCGTGGTGATAACGGGTCACGTATTTACAGAAATCCTTGAGTGGCAGAAATGGGAAATGGGTTTAGTCCGACTTCATCGTATCTTCTCAACAACACATACATAATTTAAGGCAGTACCAACAGACATTGTCCAGCCCCATTCAGAGTTACGGTAAATAAGCGAAGGCAATGGGGTCTCAGACGAGCTTACAAAAAGTAAAGCCCAACTAACATAAATAATATAATTGCATATTTATTGAGTACATTACCTGCAGCAACGACCAGCAATCCGAGCAGCACTGCCGACAGCAGCAGCGAGGATCCGACTGCTGACAGGCAGAGCACGGGCCGAGAGGGCAGGGAGGGAGGCGAATGAAGGGTGGAGGGAGTGGAGGCTGAGAAGTTAGTTTCGAGACTCGTTTATTGTCGGTTAAATACAAAATTTCAACGAAATGAGTTTAGAATGGTATGTGTTACAGACGAAATACGAAATGTTTGTGGGATACTGAGAAGTTGATCGGGCGAGGATACGCTAGGCACAAATGAAATAATAGTGAGATTGAGGGACGACGCAGAATTGAAATCGCTCACGTTTATCCTCCTCGAACGGCAGCACGATCACGTCCACACTCAGATCTGTCTCCAGCTTTTTCCTGGCTTCAGAATCCCGGCTCGTCCGCTGGAATTGATCTTTGATCTCTGCATCATCTCTCTTAGCTTCTTCACTCCATAGCAAGACACTACGTTAGTTCAACAAATCTCTACGCAGGCAGCCCTCGAGGAGGTTAGAAGATAACAAAAGAAGATGTGTTCAGTGATCTTTGATCTCTAATCACCTAGTCAAGAAGATGAGAAACGGAGCTCACATCATTCTCCCAACCGACCTGCTTCAACTTCTCGCCTTCTTTCTCGCTTCCAAGTGGCTCGAAGATCGTGCCAGTCGAGGAGAAGGGATACTGTGTGGACGAGGGAGGCGGAGCGTCCTGAGGTTGGTCATTGATCTTTGATCTTCGATCTTTGGCTGTTACAAATAGTTGCAAGCAAGATAGCACAGGTTAGAGCCTACTCGGTAATGACTGGAGTAATCAGTCAGAACAAATCTATTTTTGGCTGTTGACCACAATGAAGAAAATGGAGCCTAAACGTTATGTTTCACGATCAATTGAAGAGGTGAAGACTAAATGAATTTCCAATGGTGATCGTACATCCATTCTTGTCCAACAAACATCAACAATACCTATTCCATTGGATGAAGCATGATTTTCCGAGGGTCTATGTGCGTTCACTTCAACAGCAGAAAGATGAAACCTTGAAACTTGTCTACCTTTTGACCCCCTATGGATCGCTCTGAGATAGGTTAAGAGGGGACTAACAAGAATGGTGTAAGAAGGGCAGGGATAGAACATTCTATCGAGAAAAAACTGGGCGAAAAGTACAGAACCTTCAATATCGGCGACATGGTCGACACTCTGATCATCGGTTCCTCCTCGGTCGTTGACGTCGAGGGGGATTCAGATGACGACGTCGTCGATGGGGTGGTGGTTGTAGTCCCTTCTTCCTGCAAGTAGTTGACCTTGCAGTGTTTTTTCCTTTGAATTTGTTCGCTTTTTGCTGAAAATCTCTGGTGTCCAAGCCAAGGAAACGAACCCCGAACAGCGTGGACAGTGTGCTCGAGGCGAAATCCGTTCGGTATCGAGCTGGTTCGGAAGTAGCGTCGGAGGAGGAGTTGAGAAGGGCTGAAAAGTCATGAGTTTCGAAAACCAGGCAATTTGAAAATACTGCAACCCGATCGCGTTTTCGTGATGAGTTTCACTCTGCAAGGAAATACTATGAAGCGCTAGAAGATCAATACTTTCTTGACCGCCCGTTCTAAAATCCAGCAACCCTCTTTGTAGAAATGAGCATGGGACAATGCTCTGAACATATCATGCAGGATGCTCGACCAACCCTCAATATCATCCAGATCATCGCTGTAATCCTCCCTGTTCACCGCCTGCAGTGCCGCATCCAGACTATTGGCTGTGGAGGAAGAGACCGAGTTGCCTGAGAAGACTCGCACATCGGGGCCTGAATTGATTCTTCCCCACTCTCAAAAGATAAAAGTTATCCCGTTATTTACGGCATACGAAGTCCTGCGGTATGCGGCATGCGGACTGATACAGACAACCTTTATTTCAATCAAGAGATTACATGAGTTCCGTTTTGAACGAGGTTTCTAAATGTTACGTTTCACGATAGAAAGTAAAGACTAGAGGTCTCGAGGAATCAATCGCATTCGCAGAAGACACTGATGGCGTGAAAAAAGTCGGAATATAAAGTCCTCCTCGCTGCCATTTTCGGTCTAGATGAGCTAGCGAAATTTGGACTCAAGTTAGTAAAAGTATTGAGGAACGTCCTCAAAATTTTATAGAATTTTGTGATGAGTTTTAGGCGACTTATAGACTTTCCACCTTTTTCCTCCTTGAAAATCGCAGGAGGAAAAAGGTGGAAAGTTTATAAGTTCGCTCAAACTCATCATAAAAATTTGAAATATTTTCCGGATGTTCCTCAATACTTTTACTACCTTGAGTCCAAATTTCAAGTCGCTAGCTCATCTAGAACGAAAATGGCAGCTAGGAGGACTTTATATTCCGACTTTTTCCTCCTTTGACTTTTTCCACGCCATTAGAGAAAACCAAGAGATTGCTCACGTTTCCTCTCCGTCGTTCCATTACTCTTCAGAGCCAGCAACTTCTCTCCCTCAGCTGAACTGCCACCCCGACGGAGGGGCGAGTCGAGACGGACGTCGGAACTGATAATGAATAAAATCACGAAGTGCTAAAACAGTTTATCGAAGTTACTGTCGCAAACTGCGCTGTTTCTGCGTAGGAAAAATAATTGGAAGAAGAAGATGCTAAGATGCAAGAACGAACTCCCTCTCCATCGGGCCGAAGAACTCCTTGGCTGGCGGGGCGAACTTGGACTCGAAGGCGCTCCTGGATTTGAGATTGTTTAGTTAGATTATGCAAATTTCGCATCTTCTGGGATCTGACTGATTTGCAATAATTTTCCGCAAGACCCGAGTAGCAATCGTCACTGATAGTAGGCGATCCTTTCACAGTGTGCGTGAAACCGAACAACAACTCACTTGATCTCATCAGGCAGTTCATCAACGGGGAAGAGACCGCGCGGCGGGGGAGGCGGGCGTTCACTGAATTATAATTGTAATTATGTAAATATATTAAATAAATTTAATTTTAATAATCCTCACCCCTCCTCCTCGTCTCTCGGTCCGCCACCTCTCGGAGGTCCGAAGCGACCTCGTGGTCCTGACGAAATTGCAAATTTTACTTTCGAATATGTTTCACTTCATACTTTTTTCTTGTTTCTTTTAGAACATCAGTAAGTCTGAGAACAAATATTGACAACCAACCATCTCTGTCTCCTCTCGGTGGTCCGTGTCGCTCTCTGGAATCCGGCCGGTCGTCTCTCGGACGGTGAGGTGGTCCGTGATGATCCCTGTAAGCAGAGACTTCTCAAGGCAAGTAAGAGAGCATTCATGGAACTTCTTCTCTCATAGAAATATTGTTGCATTGAGATGTAGTCGTCTTGTGCAACAACCAGTGCCCACCTCGGTCCATCCGGTCGTTCCTCTCTCTCGTCTCCTCCTCTCGGGGGTCCATGACGAGGCGGGAAGTGCGGCGGAGGCGGAGGGCCTCTATGTTCGCGAGAATCTGAAGCGATATTCGCACTAATGGAATACATCATGCAGTTTCCAATGAAAATTCAGAAGTTCCTTCGTCTGCGGAATCCTTCTTACCAGGCCTCGGCGGTCCTCCTCTCGGGCCGAATCGCGGACGCGGCGGCGGCCGCCTCTCCTCCTCCTCGTCATCCTCATCGTGCTCGGGGTGATGACTGCGATCGGGCCGGGGAGTAGGACCGCGGTGGCCTAAACATCGGTCATAGAAAAGCCGGTCCCGGACCTACGGCTCTACGGATACGACTGTAGGTTCAACGTACCCTCAGGCGGTCCCCAGTGGCCCTCCGGACCTCCGTGCGGAGGCGGTCGCTCGTGATGGTGGTCGGGATGCTCGTGTTCGTGCTCGGGGATGAGGAGGACGGGGTGGTCTGGAAATGAAGTTCACAAGTGAGAAACGCGTACTTTGATTTTTTCATTGTGCACTCGCGATTGATAGGCAGATCATTGTTTGATTGTTTTGTGAATCCCACACTCGATTCGTTAACTGTTCGATGATGATGATGATGATGATGATGTGGAATACGTTAGGGATGTAGGGAGGTTCACGTACCAGGATGAGGCGCGTGTGGGAGGCCGTCGCAGAGTGGGGGCTGAAACAGTTCACAATTACGCTGTCAGTTACGTTTTAGAGTCACATCAAATGACGATTTAAGAAGTGCGATTATAAGAAGATCCTCTTCCAATGAAAAACCAAAATAATAAGCTCTAGTAGATGCCGAGCGATGGAATAACTGAACTGTTCAACGAGTATCGAACCGATTGAGGCTGTCTGATGTGAGCGACCAATGCTTCTTTGTTTTCCTGTTTTTTATTACTAGATCTCATGATTTTCGAAGCAGGGTTCTAGCGTAAACGGATCTCACCGTCAATCCATCGCATCCTCCATCCTTCTTGAAGCAGAGCTGCACGGTGCACGTGAAGAAGACTTGGATCTGGAAAAACCCAAGTATGATTATGTTATTATGTTTGTGATTGAGAAGATTGGAAATCAATCACAGCGCAGGCCAGAATGCTTTAAAGAATCGGATATGAAACTTCACTGCAAAAACTGTAAAATAGGGACGGTACGTGAAGAACAACTCTCCTCGTTTCACACACTTTCTCAACGGTCAAAGCTTCGAGAGATCACGCAAAATGATTAGAGCAATCTCTTCATTATCCATTTCTACTGCGAAGATTCGATATCCTTACCTTATCCGCGTACTTGAAGATACTCGACTTCGCGGAAGCGACGAGGTTCTCTCTATCGTACTCGATCTGCGGGAGGAGGACGCGGTCGACTCCACAACTGAATTGGGTTATTGTAGAGTGCGAAATTCGGGGCGTCGTCTCTTCATTTCGCGCACTATTTCTCCTCTCTGACTGATGAGATCAGAGTATGTGGAACGAGACGGCGACCCGTATTTCACATTCTGTTTTGCTGTTTATGCTGTACTCGATCTGCGGCAGAAGCACGCGATCGACGCCACAGCTGTATTGTTTTGTGATTTTTTTCATCGGGAACACGCCCAAAATCGTTTCGAAGTATGAGGGAATTCTTTTAGGCAGTGTTTGAAACATATCAGGAAGATCAGACTCATTTTAGAGCGACTGATCTAAGCTAGTGCACTGCATCGAGCTGTACTGTATCAGCTCATCAAACAGCATCATCATGATACCTATCCCTTGGGTTCCCTGCCGTAACCATAGGCTACAATACCGACTCATCACCGTACCCTCGATCATCGATCAGCTCGAATCTCTTGCCTGCTCCGTCATCGACGTAACACGAATGTATGAGCATCCCGTAGGCTGGCGCTGCTTCTGAATTACAATAATAATTTATCTCGCAGAACTAGAATACTGATTAAGTTTCAACACTCAATTTAATTGGGAGGAATTTGCAGAATTTGAATCCTTGATAAATCTCAATGTAAGAAAAACAGATAAAATCATCAGTTTCTCTTATATGAATGCACTGGGAAGATGTTAGTTGTGTTTCAGCACTTCTTCTTCATTTAGTGATGCAATTCTTCGTTAGTTGTACTGGGTTAATCAGGTAAAACAAAAATATAAATGTCGCACCTTCCCCGCAGTTCCACACGTGCGCCACGGCATCTCCCACACGAGCGTACTTGACTGGCGGGCCGGTCGGAGAAGCCTGAATGAAATTTTTGATAATTTTCACTTCTTACGTTTACTCTTCGATCAGTCAGACCTATTGATGGCCTTCAGGTAAAAACATCAGGGTCAGACGAAAAGAGAATGGTGGAAATTGATCACCTCATGAATCGAATACGTGCACGACGGCAGATCGAAGCTCTTCTCTATAACAGACGTAGTAAGCCTCCTGAAAAGGAGCTCATTCTCAGCTACTCAGATTAGTATACGTACATGCCCAATTTAGGCGAATCGGCATGAAAATCTGCAAGATTCAGTAGATCTCACCCCACGTCGACCTCGGCTTCGAGGGCCTTGACTGATTCAAGAAAAAAGCAGCGGACGTTGAAGCCGCGATCAGTGCCCGTCACGAAGACCTGAGTGGGAATTAGGGTTGCCGGTTCGGTATCGGCAACACCGTAATATGCGGAAATACCGCGTTTGTGCGGTAAAACCGTACGCGACTCTTTCACATTTGCATGCTATTTCTTGTCTCTAATTGTCTGGCGCGAGAGAGTGCGGTAATGCCGATACCGAACCTGCATCCCTAGTGGGAACAAATATCATTTATTGCATTATCCCTAGCTTAGCATTCACTACTCCACATTAGGGTGGCGAAAACAAGTCTCGAGTATCCGCACTTCCGATCTCTCTCTTTCGGGTACCCGAAAGAGGCTTGTTTACAACCCCACTCTCTGCGGATGACTCGCATTTACGACCCCCTGGCTCGAGTGAGTCGTTTCGTGCGAGTCGAGTGCGAGTCAGCTCTCCTTTCAGCTCTCTTTTCTCGGCTCCTAGTGGACCAAATTTAGAATTCTTTGCATCATTGACCTTATCACATCTAGCGCAATGTTTAGAATGGTCATTTGAACAATAATAGCAAAATTCTACAATTACCCTCTGAGATGGTCTTGACTCGCACTCGACTCGCACAAAACGAGTCACTCGCACTCTCTCGGTTTACAACCTCACTCTCTGCGGATGAGTTGTTGACTCGACTTTGACTCGCACGGGACGACTCGAAAGGCGGCCCGAAGAGTCGTTTTCGCCACCCTACTCCACATGCAAAATCGGACAAGACATAGAAAATTGCTGCTGATCAAATCAATCCTACAGAAGCTGTGACCTACCGGATGGAACGAAACCACCAGCGTGAACGAGTAGGTGACTCCTCGTGGACTGAGCGTCCTCTGCCTCCTCATCCCACACTCGCCAAAGCGCAGCTCGAAATCGACGTGATCCGTTGCGCCCTGGGAAGGTTCTTGAATTGGTTTTGGTTTTTCAGGCGGCTCATGGTCAACAGCATTGGTTGAATGAAATCGCACCGTGCAAAGTACTCATGCTGAAACATATCAGAAATGCAGATGTTCTAGATCCACTTCATTGAATTGAAGGCGTATAATTGTAGGTGCAGTGCCTTTACCGTAACCCAATCTACCGTACCCCTACCGTACCTTCGGCCTGCTCACACATCCCTCCGTCTCCGCTTCTCCTTGCACGTAGAGTCGCCCAGCGAAGGGCGCCGCGGTGTTAGTCACTACCGTAATCGAGGTGGCGCCGCACCTGGAATATTGATTGGACTGCCGTAATCTACCGTAGCCTACCTAACTTCCGGCTGCCCGATCACGCCATTCTCCGGTTCTGGATTGGCCTTAGTCTTCTCGACGAGAAGCAGGAAGAGTAGAGTAACCACCCTCTGAAGCTACAGTATCCAATCAACTAATCGATAAAGTACCGTACCATTGGCAGTGGAGCTGATGTTCCTGTGCCGCAACTGGCTGGGGCGAAGTGTAATGGAGTGATGAGCCAACTAATATCCAGTCCCTCTCTTGTTCCCTTGTTGCTTGTACTGTGCAGTAGACTTTTTGCGCCGATCTGCCTGAGAGACGCAATGAATAGAGAGTTACACAATACTGCGATACGCGGTAATTATCCACAGACTGGATCAGATATCTGCCCCTCTTCCTGATCTCAGAGATTGGCAGTAATTATGCAATGGGGAGAAGGGATGAGTCAGAAAATGTAAAAGGTTTCAGGTGCGAGTCATACAACAGTTTCAAATTGGTAGTGGGTGGTAGAGAGGACGACGGTGAAAAACAAAAAAAAGAAATGTAGAAGGAAACGCATAATACTAGCCGAGGAACATCGCTCGAAGTGCTTTAGATGCTATGGTATCTGATGTGTAGGATCAGACTCTTCGCAAGATTTCCCCGCCCTTCCACTCATTATATACGCCCTCGGGTCGCCCAACGGCACGCCTTGTCGCTTTTTGCGCACACTTTTAGTCTATGAATCCTATTGAATAGACAGACACACGCCCTCTATTGTGTCAGGCAAACGGGAAATTAGCCGTTTTGCTCTGCGCTCATTTACTGCGGAAATGAGATGGAATGGTGCATGATCGGAGAGAAACTCGAAATGAGTGAGGTACATGATTTTAATAATGTTCACAATTCGAAACTAGATAGTATTGCAACTTCAATGTTCACAGAGACGCTTACTTGATCACTCTTTCTAATCAAAATGGCTTATTCAATCGTGCCTCTCATGATCATTGTTTAATTTCAGTGAGGAACAATGATTTATCGTTTCAATTGCACAGTGCATCACCGAATCATCGTCGCTTTGGAGCATGCACCATCACGCGGAAGCGTATCTTTCCACTATCAAGACGCTCCGTTTCAATAGTAGTGTGTTGCGCTCTCCAGAGGACTGTTTTCACTCCGATCCAGTATCTTTTCGTGGCTTCTGCAACCGTCTCTCCTACTTCAGCAGTTCGAATCTCCACGTGATTCGTCACAAGTCGACTGGCGTCGAAAAGGAACGGGCCGAACGACGAAGGTTTGTCGAGAATAGCTGTAAAATACGCATAATCCTTTCAATACTACTGCACAACTCACGATAAATGTCCCCGGGACGGCAAATATCAGCAGCTAGTACCAGACTGAGAATCGGCCGCCCTGCGGAGCGAGCGGCTCGGAGAATATCCATGA
>LS516001.1:13014-23535 GCA_900490845.1 Pristionchus japonicus | reverse complement strand
CGTCACAAGTCGACTGGCGTCGAAAAGGAACGGGCCGAACGACGAAGGTTTGTCGAGAATAGCTGTAAAATACGCATAATCCTTTCAATACTACTGCACAACTCACGATAAATGTCCCCGGGACGGCAAATATCAGCAGCTAGTACCAGACTGAGAATCGGCCGCCCTGCGGAGCGAGCGGCTCGGAGAATATCCATGATTGCTATTTTGCGCGAGCTGAAAAGGTGTCAGTATTATCCGGAATCTTTCCCAATGGTATGCAAAACTCAGCTGCACAGGCAATAGAATCGAAGAAGTTCCCGGAATGTTTCACTCACTCAGAGTCGCTTAGTAGATTCGTATTTCCATCGATGTGCAGATGATGTACATGAACAGCGGCCACGGCTGATTGAACGGCACTGAAATCGTGCATTATTTGATGTTGACCCAGATGCTCCCCCATTTCTCCTCGAGATGGCAATGAGACGATCACTTACTAGAGTTCACTGCTGCACAGGCTACTGCAGAAAATCAGCTCAAGAACTTCGATGGCTAAGCAATGTTTAAAGAGGCGTCCAATTCGAGTCAAAAACGCTTCACCCCTCTTCTTCAAAGGGGGAGATTTAGCTTCAATTGTCTGTAAAATGAACTCCCATAAACAGTAAACACAGAAAAATTGTACTAACATTGTTGTCGATAGGTCGGCAAGACCAATTGTCAATTCCGAGGAAGTATTTGTAATTCTCGTATGAATTCATGTTGCGAAAGCGTATGGTAATATTATTCGTGTCGCCATAAGTACGCCAGCCAATATAGTTGATGAAAGGAAAGAGAAATCGATTAGTGGGACGTTCTTGCACAGCCGAATTCCAACGAGGCGAGATCTGAATTACCCATTCTTACAGGAATCTAAGGAAACTTCTAGTGGCATTCCATTCCTCGTCTGCAGAAAAATGCGATCATTTGTTGATAAAGGAACTCACCAAACGCAGGTTGTCCGTAAACAGGAAATCCACTCCTTGTACGATAATCCGGATGATATCGAACGGCAAATCAGAGAGATGGAGTTTCTTCATTTCTGTAGACTGCAACGCAACAGAGGGAGAAATGCGATCTGCATGTCAAGGGATAGTCAGAATGGCGCGCTAGAACGCTAGATGCGGGTGGCACGATCTGTTCACAATTTGCGACTACAGTTTTCGCAGAAAAAAAGTTGTAATTCAAAAAAACATTATAAAAAACACCGCGTTATTTCAGTCATAATGCTTTTCAATATCTTTGCCTGATTTCACAGCAGAATAACACTGATTTATCGATTCAACTCGTACAGTTTTTCACACAATTACGCTCGCGTTGGAGCATGCACCACCACGCGAAAGCGCCTTGTTTTGTTCTCCAGAGGTTCCTTTTGAAGATTAGAGCGATGAGTTATTTCGATTGCATTCTTGACTCCCTCCCAGTATTTCATCGCAACTTCCGAATCTGAATCGTTCACGATAGCGGTTCGAATCTCAACTTGCTGAGTTACGAGTCCAAGAGCCTGTGAGAGGAAAGGTCCAAAGGAAAGTTGTTCCGGGGCAGCTACAATGAGAGTGTTTACATAAAAACTTGGTAGAATAACGTACGATAAATGTCTCCGGGACGACAGATCTCTGATGATAGAACGAGACTGAGAGTTGGCTTCTTTGAGGATCGCAGAATATCCAGCACCGCAAGCTTGCGCGTTCTGAAAATTGGTTCAGAAAGGTTGAGATCCACAAAGTTTTGATTCACTCACTCAGAATCGCTCAGAAGATTCGGGAATCCATCAATGTACAGGTGATGCACATGAACGTAGGCCACGGCGGTTTGGACGACACTGAATCGCTGCGTTATTTGCTCGGATTGAAACCATATAGAGCGAAAACAAGGACATTGAAAAGGTGTTAGAGTTTACGCGGTTGGAGCAATTGTTGCTCGCCTTCGTCAATTTTTAATCTTAATTTATAAGTTCTCATCTGACCTATCCCTCACCAGAGCTCGATACTGCACAAGCTACTGCCGAATACCAAGTCGAGCATTCCGATTGTCGAGCAGCGATAAAGAAGACGCCCAATTCGAATCAACGATGCCTCTCCCTTCTTCTTCAACACAGGTGATTTGATCTCGATTGTCTGTAAAATTCAAGATCAGTGGTCATGATGAACATCAGAAAGCACTTACCCCGTTGGCGATTCGTTGCACAGGCCATTCTCCAATTCCGAGAAATTTATAGTATTTGTTGTATGAGTAAATGTCACAAATGCGGATGGTGATCTTGTACGTGCCCGTATCATTGTCGCCGTATGTCCTCCATCCGATATAGTTGATGGTTGGGAGGAGATTGCGGTCAATGGAGTAGTCGAGAACTGCAGTGTTCCAGCGAGGAGAGATCTGAAAAGATTTTAATAAATTAATACTGTCTTACTGCATGGCGACACAATAGCGTTGAATTAGTCATGGTGAAGTAATAAGCATGAGTAACACGTTCAATGTGGTAGTTACTTACCAATCGCAGGCTGTCCAATGCCATGAAATCCACGTCTCGAAGGATAATCCGCATGATATCGAATGGTAACTCAGAAAGATGAAGGTCTTCCATTGCAACAGATTAAAACGAGAATGAGGAAGGTTCGTTTTTTTATTTCGTTTTTTTATTTAATAGTTGACAATGCCGCGCCATCACCGCTTTCCAAGCGGGTGGCACTATTCCGAAAAATGCAAAAATTATCAGAAGTCTTAGACTTGTATACAGTTGAAATCATCATGTCTCTCAAGATCGTTGCCAGCATTTAAGCATCTTTATCTTATCAGTTTTATCTATGCATAATCACTCTACAGCGTCCTTGGCCGATGGTTTCAACTAGGGCTGTCAAGTGAAGGGAATTTTGACAAATTAAGAGGTGATTTTCTCCCCCTCTCATTTCCCCTTCATGAAGAGAGAACGCTGAAAAGCTTGTTCGTTCGCTCAGCCTGAATTCGATGAGAGGAAGAGTTAGACAATGATATATTTTCAACAAACCAGAAAGTGCTCGATGCGGGTGGCAAGTGCATTTGAATTGCAATTATTATTCAGGTTATTATTTTACATTGAGAATTTACCAAGCAATGCGATATTCATTCATGATTATTTGAGAAACAATGGCATTGTGAATGACCAAAATTTTGACGAGACAAATTTTTCAGTTGGCTTTGATCACAAGTCGATAGTGATTCATCAATCCATTGTGGTTAATGTCCAGTCGGGCCGTGATTTGACCAGTTGCAGTGAGAAGATCTCTAATAACCTCCAAGTGCATCCTTGTGAAATCGGGAAACGAAGGAAGGCGACTGCACGAAATGCAGACATCAGCGACCAGCTGTGCACAGTCTATGAAGAAGCGTGGATAGATCACAATTTCGGCAGTCACTGAGGAGAAGACGAGGCGTTGAAGTGGTGTAGCGCGCTCGTGAGAAGCTCGCAGAAAGTCCAAGATGAGGGCCCTGCGCAAAAAAAGCAATCAAGCCAGGATAGAGCAATCAGCAGCCATACTCACTGCGAATCGACAAGAAGATAGTCTGTGCTGGTGATAGTGAATTCTTCAATGGGCAGTTTGACCATCCCGGTTCTGATCTCTATAAAATCTTCCATGCGCAATCGTATCTTCTCGATCTTTGAGCATCTACTCAGCATCCGATTAACTCGATTGAACACACGTTCTTCAGCAAGTCCGTGTTCAAAAGCTTCTTGTTTATCAGCTCGGAAAGTGAGTGTTCTTCCAAAATCATCGTCTTCCCAACGAAGCCATTTGAGTATCGGAGGTCGTTCACTTAGATGCTCAAGCACAATAATATTCCACCGAGGGGAGATCTGAAGATGATCATTCCAGAAAGATGATATCGAACAAACCTCACCAGCCTGAACATGTCGATGTTGAGAAGACCGGCTTCACCAACTATCGCCCAAATAATATCGGATGGGAGATTTGCGAGATTCAGTGCAGACTTCATCGACATAGTGGGGAATGTTGTGTTGTGGTGTTGTGGATAACAAAATTGAGATAACAGACGCGGGTGGCACGTTGCTGTACGAATTTTTATACGTGTGCTAGAGATAAAGCAATAAAGCAAAATAGTTTATTGAAGTAATGAAGGGCACAAACATCACATGATGAAAGATGGATCAATTCGATTTTATGATAAGGCGGTAGTTATTTGAGGCCCATCCATTATCTTTGATTTCAAGTCGAACAGCGACTTGTCCCATCTTTTCTAGAATGTCTTTCAACATCTCCAAGTGTGATCTTGTAAGATAATCATATGATTGTCGCTCACTGCACGAAATGCAAATTTCAGAGACCAGATTTGCGCAGTCTATAATGAAGTTCGGATACATCCACAGGAAGGCTGCTACGTTCGTGAATATGAGCTGTTGAACGGGGGCAGTGAGATCTTGAGAAGCACGCAGAAAGTCCACGATGAGAGCTCTACAAGATTGAACTTCAGATCTCAAATACATACCGAATTTTTCTGAATAATGTCATTACAAGATGAATAATAAAACTTGATTGAAAGCTCACTGAGAATCTACACGGATATAGTCTGAACTGGTGATAGTAAACTGGTCAATCGGTAGACCAACCATTCCAGTTCTAATATTTTTGAAATCTTCCATGCTTCGCTCTATTCGTTCAATCTTCGAGCATCTGCTAAGAATACGATTCACTCGAATGAAAGCACATTCATCTGAGTGATTGTGAGAAAAAGTCTCTCGTTGAGCTGCGTGAAAACTGAGCGTTCTTCCGAATTCATCGCTGTCCCAACGGAGCCACTTGAGAATCGGACGCCGTTTCGGTTCACTGAGATGCTCAAGCACAGTATTATTCCACCGAGGCGAAACCTGGAAGGATACTCGTTACGTCAAAATGTTTATCCAGTTTAAAATTATTTGAAATTGATTGAGCTCACCAATCTAACTGTATCTATCCGCAGCAACCCTACAGCTCCGACGACCTGCCTGATAATATCCCATGGCAGATTTGACAGATTCATCGCACCAAACGCCGAAGACTGCATGGATACGAGGCCAATTGAAGCTTGCCCTAGACCAAGAGTTTCAAAATAGCGCGCCCAATGTATGAATTTGAACTGGCATTATGGGCATTGTGCCACCCGCGTTCAAATCTCACTTGTGAATATATTATTCGTTCTTATTTCTTAAACTTCATGACGTCTAAAGAAGGCTGCCTCAATCTTGCCATTCTACCTGCAGATATTATCAGAAAGATCGTCGGACAAGTGGGATTGTTACCTATCGAAGAGGCTAGACTCGTGAGTTATTTTAAAATGTTGTTCTAAAAATAATGAATTCCAGATCTCACCCCGATGGAATACTTTTATTCGAGAGCACTTGAACGAACCCAAGAAGCGTCCTGTGCTCAAATGGTTTCGGTGGGACACCGATACATTCGGTCGAAATATAATTTTCTATACGAATCAAACGGAATCTTTCTGCCACTTTCACACAGACCATACGGCTGTGAAACGAGTATCTCGTATATTGAAGAGATGTGGAAGCATTGAAAGAATTGAATTGAGCATGGACGATTTCAAAGATGTTCGACCTGCGATGAGCCATCAGCCTGTTGATGAATTCACCATCACACTTTTGGAGTACAACGATAGGACATCACAGTGAACAGCGCATAGCTCGGCAAAAGAGTACATTTCAACATTCAGAGCCGTGATACTGGACTTTCTTCGCACTTGTGGGCCGGTTCGGATACTAATCATCTCGACTTGTGATTCATTGATATGGCGTCATGCTCGATTCTTCACTGAAATATCGCAATACGTTTCCAAAATCATAATAACGATCATAGGAGATGAATCATTTAATGATCATACAAGAAATAACTTGATACGTGCTAGAGATGACTTCAACGCAACGGGAAGAGTTGCGTCCCGGTTGGGAATTGCGAACAATGGATGGAGAGCTTACACCTACCGACTGTTCATCGAAGGGATTCGTAACTGACGTTATTGAAAAATCATGCATCTGCTTTATCCTATATTTATTTCAACCGCAAATCATAAATATTGCATCTCGGTTGGAAAACCCGTTTATTCCGTTGGTTACAGCACAATGAAATCAAGTGACTTTCCATGACAAACAACCGAACGCATAGTTTAATTTCGGCTTTACAGAGCATAGCGATCGCTCAAGAATAGCTCACATTGAAAACAATACATACATAGCTGGACGATTCAGTAACAATAGCTGGACGATTCAGGGTTTGATGAAGACAAACAGTCCATCTATGTTCTCTTTCATTTCTGCTCTCAATGCGTCCGTCACTGCCTTGTGCAGTTGTACCTGGGATAGAATGTTTACTTTCAGATGTACAATCGCTGACATTGTAAACGAAATCACTCCAAGAAAAGCCTCACGAAAATGAGATCGATTCTACATTCTGGATTGAATAATTTTTACGAAAATTGTACCTTAGTGAGTCCTTCAAAATCTTTGGGCGCAGTAATGTACACTTTCTTGGTGTGTTCATGTAGGGTACCGCCTATGCTAACTGAAATATTAAAAGAATACATAGAGAGCAGTTCTCTCTCGTTGTGGGATGGAAAAAGAGAGACTTCTTTAAAGTGAAAATTTATACAAAATTCAGTAGTTTTTCAGGTTTCCAATAAACATGACTCACCAATGCGATAGTCCGTACTTCTTAATCAAAATGGAACAGATGAGGTGTGGATTGAGGGCCTTCATACTGCGTTTTTACTTATTTAACTATTTGAGAACAGTGCTTGCACGCTAAATGCACAGTATGACGAGACGTTGATGATGATCAAAATTGAAAGAAAACTAATGGCCGTATAACCGAGAATGAGAGCAGGAGAAAGGAAGCGTAATTCGCTTGGAATACAAATTTAAAACGACGCGTCTCTCAATGTTAATATGTCGCTAAACAGTATTGGCCTCTTCCCTAAGCGATGCCCTCCAATCAAGGAAACGCGCCCAGTCTGGACGCATTGCCGTCAGACATCATCAGAGTAATATTGAATGGAGTGGATTTTGCGTCAATTGATGATATCAGGATGGTAAGCTGGTGATTGTTAGTCTCGCTCATTAAAAACTATGAAGCCTTACCAGGCCATTCAAATTCACGCGTTATCTTGTCTTTAGTCTACTTAACCGTAGGCGACAAAAAATGCATCTTCTGCTAATTTCCAGATCTCAAGGCGATGGAATTCGCTTGCTCTCGAGTACCTGATTAACAACACAAATCTACCTTCTATCAACTATATGCGATGGCTAGTTGACGCATTCGATAACGTATTGACCGCTCGTCTCGCGAGAAAGTATCGCCGTTTTTTCGGCATTGAGAGTTGGAAATTTTGGCGCAAAGAACTCAACAATGTACGGTTGTTAGTTCATTCTTTCGATAAGATCCTTTATTTTTCAAGGAAGTTCAAGCGTACTCGCCACGCCTGAACAAATTGCTGAGACAGAGTGACATGGCAAAGAAACTATTCGCTAGGTTGTTTGGAAGATGTTCTCAAATCAATGAGCTCGAATTGTACGTGGAAGTATCTGAATGCGAGGTTGAAATAACTGTTCTCAAAGGAGCAATGACCAATGTTCTCGTCGGTCAACTCTTAATCACTTCTCAGAATGTTCTAAATTCGAAATCAAAGTGAGGGTACGCGTAACTTGCATTTAAAAAAGAAAAGATTCCAGAGAACTGATACTGAACCTTCTGCAATCTTGTTCAGTATGCCGTTTAATCCTAACTGCGGACACCTGTGGTCCTGAGCTCACAAATACTGCTGGTGAGCAGATAATAAACAATCCAAAACATAACACGAGAATTTTTCTAGCAAAACTCTTTGCTGCCAATAGTTGCGCTCCGTTCCTTTTCGAAGCAGTTACTCTTGTTGCCGAAGTGGAAATCAAATATCCCACCACCAATGAGAGATTTGTTGAGGCACTAAATAATACTGGAAGATTAAGGGCGCGAAGAGAAGTAAATGCAGATAACAGCGGATATTCAATCATTTGCACTCGTATTCATGAATGATACTGTTCTTACTAAATAACTCTCAAAATAAAAATGACATGACGACAAACACGTGATCAAATGCCTCATGATTATCGTATCTCTTTCATGCACGCACGAAGATGATCTCGTTCATCCTGTATTTCTGCCGTGAGCCTTGTAAAGCTCTCCCGATTTTTTTTCCAAAATCGCGAAACCCAAAACTGAATGTTTAAATGTTGGGGGAGAATTTAGCGTCGTTTTAGAGTCGTTTTAGTATCTCAGAACTTCATTCCCGCCCTTTTGCTTTCCCTTTTCCGCGCTCGTCTCGATGCCATCAGCTCAAGAAGAAACTCTCAATCTGTCAACATTGCCTCCGGATGTTATCAGAATGATCATCAAGCAGGGTGGTTTGGACTGTTTCGATGACGCTAGATTGGTGAGTCATTCATTAATAATACTATCAAATGTTTAACATGCAGATCAATCATCGATGGGATACTCTTGCCCTCGAATATGTGTATAAGAATCTTCCTGTTATCGAATTTCTTCGATGGGATGTGTATCTCCATAATTTTGTTGCCATTCACATAGCAGACAACGAACGGCGCTTTCTCGCAGTTGAAGGATGGGACTGTAGTCAGATACCCTATGAAAAACCGGGAATAAATGTAAGTAAAAACGTTCACTGTAAAACTTGTCTAGCTCGAGAAACTCGTCCTTTCAGATGGTAGAAGTTGAATTTCCAACTCTGCGCGGGCCTCTCCAGAAAGGATCTCCAGCAACTAAGTTTATCAACCAACTATTCAGCCGGTGTTCGCGTATAAAACAACTGAGATTGGGCATGGACATAGAGAATTGTGAAGTCCAATTCGCCATTATCAAAAACGCAATTAAAAATGTTCACGTTGACGAAATATACCTTACGGACAGTAATATTTCAGAGATGAACACTCAGTGAGTATCTAGTAATATTGCAAAAATCAAGAATACGTCATTCTTATTAATTATTCCAGAACTCGAATCCTGGATATATTCAGTCATGATCATTGTGTACGGCGCTTAGCCATACCCGTTGACTCGCTAGAATCAAGTTAGTTGTTCGCATCAGAATGGAATTAGTTCTGACTTCTGCCGAGTTCAATGCAAATGATAACAATCAAATTTTAGATTGTGACGAGAACATTTGTTCATTCTTGGCGAAACTCACCAACTTGATTCCCGAAGTCGAAGTTCGCGTCTACATTCATAATAATTTTATGACGGAACCCTCGCATAGATTTTGTGATAGACTTGTACCCGTACTCAACGGAACGGGAAAGATCTCAGCAGAACTAATCACTGAGCTGGATAATGGATATGGGTGCATTCGTGTGCGTATGAAGGCGATCCCTGCCGAAGAGGATTGAGAAGCATAAGATAAAAAACCAATCTAGCATTTGTGAAACTTCATTGAATGTAATCAATCACAAGACATTTTTATTTTTTTACTCAGTTGAGAATAAACATTCACACATTATCTCGCTCTATCATGCACATCGGAGCAGGGTGGACTGAAAATGTTTCCTAACCGAAATTTTTTTAAAATTTTTATTTTTTTATCTGCAATCTTACTATTTGTCGTGTAT
Source organism: Pristionchus japonicus (assembly GCA_900490845.1). NCBI lineage: Eukaryota > Metazoa > Nematoda > Chromadorea > Rhabditida > Neodiplogasteridae > Pristionchus > Pristionchus japonicus. The sequence goes on along the minus strand of LS516001.1, from coordinate 13,883 downwards.
TCCATGCGTGTTCCATAAGACAATTGTTGGCAACTACGAGCCACCCGCGTCAATCAAGCCTACCTAACAAAGTCTAGCTTGGCTTGTGTTTAAAAAAAAAGTCTTTTGCGTCTCTACAATTCTCTTCTACTCCAACTGCTTCCCCCCTGTACCCCGTCTCAATGTCTTCAGCTGAAGAACTCAATCTGGCAACAGTGCCTCCGGATGTTGTCAGAATGATCTTAAAGCAGGGTGGGCTGGACTGTTTCGATGACATGAGACAGGTCAGTTATTTCTGATCTCATTAACCTCATTAATAATACCACCTAATTCTGAATATGCAGATCAGTCATAGATGGAATGCTCTTGCACTCGAGTATATGCATAAAAATCGTCCTGTTATCGAATTTCTTCGATGGGACGTGGAGACACTCTGTAATCGACTAACCATTTACATGGAATGCATCAACAGACGCTTTTTCGCTGTTAATCGTTGGAAATATTGCAATCAACCTCAGACTAAGCCAGGATGTGTCGTGAGGGAACGGGCTCGCTGCTTTACTAATCTCTGCTTTTCAGATGATTAAAGTTGATTCACGCTCGCTGCGTGGACCCCTCAAAGAAGAGGCTCCAGCGACAAAGTTTGTCGCTCAACTGTTTGAGCGATGCTCGCGAATCAAAAAGCTCGAACTGCATATGAGGCCGGTCGCCTAATAACCGAACAAGGTATGGTACAGCGAAAAAACGAAAAGTTTAGGAAAGTTGTTCTCTAGGGTGCTTATCACGAGGGTTCACTCCATTTTGCACTAACTCGACCGGTTGGGCCATGCTGCAGTCATGCTGCAACCATGCAAAAACCACATTTTGGCCATAACTGTCCACCCAGTACT
>LS516001.1:0-11819 GCA_900490845.1 Pristionchus japonicus | reverse complement strand
GTGGACAGTTATGGCCAAAATGTGGTTTTTGCATGGTTGCAGCATGACTGCAGCATGGCCCAACCGGTCGAGTTAGTGCAAAATGGAGTGAACCCTCGTGATAAGCACCCTAGTGAACAACTTTCCTCAACTTTTCGTTTTTTCGCTGTACCATGCCTTCCAGGATATTGTCCGAGAATTAGGCGACCGGCCTCATATGAATGTCGTCGATTGCAAAGTCGAAATGGCACTTATCAAGAGTGCAATAGTAAATCTTCATGTTGATGAACTTTACATTACCGACAGGAGTTCGTTAGATTGGGGAACCCGGTGAGTCCTTTGACAAAAAATTAAGCTCACTAACCATTTTCAGAGCTCGAATTCTGGATCTTTTCCGGAGAGACCATGGAGTGCAACGCATAGCCATACACTATGACGCCTTTCCAAGAGCGAGTGAGTTTAAATCGTCAAAAGTGGAAAACTTCTTCGATTTTGGCCTATACTATTCTCACAAAGTATTCCGCCGCTAGAGTTAGTACTCCCCGCCTTACGTCTCACTGTCTAGTCTGGGTCCAAGAACGAAGAGGTTTCTCAAATTGTTGTTTGGGCTAACTAGAACGATTTAAGAGATCTCTGACTACTTTCGCACTTTCTTCGTCGATGTTCTCAAACTTGTTCCTGAAGTCGAGATTCGAGTGAGTGTTCGTGGATATTTGGGCGCAAGTTCTCGCTCACTTTGCGATAGACTTATCGCAGCAGTCAACAGAACAGGCAGGATGACGGCCGAATTGAGAATTGAACCGTTTAGCAATTATGAAAACATTCTTCTGAAGTCTATCCAGAGTGCTTAGAAGAAAATCTTGTTCCACGTTATTTCAAGTAGATAAATTTCGATTATTGCATTGTTTCGCTATAGTTTTCGTGAATGAAGATGTTTGAGTTATGTCGATTCAATATACCACAGCGTACATCATCAAACACAAAAAACCACACCTTTTGATTTACTGAACTAGCAATTAGTCATCCATGTACACGAGGTTTTCCCTGAATAGCTCCTGTTTATGCTCGCTTCTCAACCTCAAAATAGAGACTGGCCTAGCTGGCACAAGGCCTGTTTTTCGGCTTGCCTACCATCACAGGCTCGCTATCGATGACGTTATCTACTGCTCTGTGCAGTTTGCAGCTTTATGCGTTCCCTCAATTGCCTTCTTACTTTTCACCTGTCAGTTTTCAGCATGTCTGAAACATATGAAGTTCCCCAGACAAACATGATCTTCAACATACTACTGGTCTTCGATTCGATGCTCAGAGGAACAACTTTTTCATGAAACTTGTGATATGTCTGACAAACAAACCAGGGGCGGAGCCTCATCCGAATCTCTCGAAACTTCTCATTCCCCGTTTTCAGTCTCTTATTCACACGAATTGCTAGGGCAACGATGTTTCTACACTCCTCGCGAGAAACTGGACAAATTCATTTCTTAGATATCGATTTGCCAGCTCTCCTAATCCATAAAGCGGCTTACGTCCGAACTTTTGTTGGAAAAAAGTATTCCGCGGTGCAGTAGTTTGAGTGCACTTTCTCGTTATTCGTGAATCGCATTCTATTCCTATTCCGCGGCGAAACCCCCATTACTTCGTCTAAACGACTATCTGCAGGTTTTCACCGAACTCACACGAGAAAGAGCCTCAGATGCTGCTCGCTTCCCTCCTCCTGCTCTGTGCGGGAGCCCTCGCCGCGCCACAAGTGTACGGTATTCTTGTATTACGGTACCCAGACATCAATTGCCGGCTGTGCAGACCTGGCTATCCATTTGCCCACTGTAGTTTGACTAGAATTCCTAATTCTACTCTACTGTAGTCAGACGAGAATTCGCAGTTCCAAGTTTCGTTTGGTGACTCACCCAAGTCTGAAAATTGCCGCCTTCAGAATTTCACGCAAACAGCCAACGTGTAGTCCCAGCGATGAATAGGCAATAACAAGTTCGATTCAACCAACTTCCTCCTCTAATTAAGCCCTCGTATAGTATGACGTCTCAATATAATCTCGTTTCGCTGTGGGCATGGAGGCACAACAACAAGCCTTCTGTCAATCTAATCACCTCTCTTTGCAGGCCCGACCTCAACTCTCGCGGCGACCGCACCTCGCTGATATTCGCTAACTCAGCGGGACCTTCCGCCTTCACCGAATCCCCGATCTCTAACGGAACCAACGGAACCGTAACCCATCCCACCCTCCCATCTATCGCTAGTAGCAACGTCACCAATTCGATTACTCTTCCCACTCTCCCCTCGATCCTCAGCACCAATGTCTCCCTTCCCACCCTACCCACCGTAAACGGAACCGGAGGACCTATGCTCCCTCATATTTTGCCCACACTGTCGACTCTGAACGGCACAGGCGGACCAATGATCCTGCCGTTCCCCCTGAACGGAACCTTCCCTGGAACTAATAGAACCTCGAACACGAGTGGACCGATCATAGCCATCCAGCCGCCTCTCCCATCTCTCAATGGTACTGGAGGTCCCCTGATCCTGCCCATCCCTCAGCGATCCGACAACGGGACAGTGCTCCCCACCTTCCCGTCCATCAATTTCACCGCCCCGAACCTGAATCTGACTCGGCCTTCAACCAACGGAACGATAGTGTTCCCTCCCATGAACTGGACTCTACCCGGACTCAACGTTACAAGCAACGGAACCATCATTTTCCCCACCTTTCCTCCACTGAACTGGTCCATGCCTGGTCTGAACTCTACGAGAAATGGAACGATAGTTTTCCCGACGTTCCCTCCGATGAATTGGACCATGCCCAACTGGAATGGAACATTCCCAACTTTCCCCTCAGTCAACTGGACCTTCCCCGGCTTTAACCTCACTACTAATGGAACCATCGTGTTCCCAACCTTCCCTCCCCTGAACTGGACCTTCCCCCACCTCAACATGACTAACATCACGTTCCCAACGTTCCCACCCATCAACTGGGGCAACATCACCATCCCCAATCTCAACCTCTCCATGCCAACCACCACTCCCAGACCACTGGCCAACTCCACTGGAACTGTTGCCTTCTCGACTACCACGCCTCGGCCCTTGTCCAACTCTACTGGCCCGACCATTTCCTTCAGCACCACTACACCCCGTTCCGTATCCATTCCCGGTGTGAACATGTCCACTCCCCGCCCGACCCCGCTGGTCTGGCCCTGGGTCCCCTCCAACTCCACCGCCTGGTCCAATTTCTCGACGACCACTGTTCAGCCCGGAACTGGCACGACTCAGAGATGGACTCCGCCTATCTGGGCTAATAGAACCACCACACCTGCTGGCACAACCCGGTTCCCGGTGACCTCCGGAAGTACGGCTCGTTTCCCGTTCTCTACTGTCGCCTTCTCGACAACGACTGCTCGTCCCGGAGTCTCAACCACCACGACCAGAACCGGCTTCTCGACTGCTGGAACTCCGGGTACCACCACCCGGTTCCAGTTCCCCGGGTCTGGAACAACCACGAGATCGTTCACTTCAACTTCCACCCGCAATCCCCTCGTAACTGACGTACCCAACTCACTCTCGGAGCTCCTGAAGACGTGGCGTTCTCGCTTCGCCGCCGACATGGAGTCCGTTCGCTACAATATCACCCAGTTCCTGCTTCATTGATCCGTCTACCGTACCCTACAGTAATCCCTCCCAATCGATAACCGTGATACCCAACCGTAGCCCCCTGTGATACCGTATGCAACGATATTTTGTCCCTGTGATCTCCCATGTTCCATATTTGTCGATCTCTTGAAGTAAAGTACCAGTAATGTTCTAGATGGTTTTGTCAAACAAGGGAAATCAATAAGGCCAAAGAAACAGTAATTGAGTCCAACACATTTCTTATTCGGGAAGATGTGTCTTCTTGATTTCTGATTTCCTCTCGAATTTCGAGAAGCGGGAAGTGTTTCGATGCGCACGAGAAGGGAAATTGTAGTTGTGAAGGGATAATAACGAGTTTCCGCGTTTTTGCCCCGAGGTGAGATTTCTCTCGCGGAGGGAAGTTATGAATCAGCCAAGTCATGGGAATGAGATGGAGATGTTTCTACGGAGAGGAGAGGGTTTGATCTCGCATGAACGAAGTTAGACGGGAAGTTTATTATGAGAGTGATTGGGACTTGAAGATGTGAAGAGGCCTTCTAACTGAAAGAAAGGTTCGGTACCTCTCTACTTCCTCGGAAAAAATGAGCCTCATAATCAGAATAGCCATCGCAGGGATGGAAAGAGACACTCATCCCGAGAAGTAGAGAATCACCGAACGGTCTTCAAAATTATGCACACGACTAAATTATACTGGAGATGACACAGATGTAAATATTCGATTGTAATAGGAATGTATGTAATCAAGGAAAAAGAAGTGAAACGAGGTTTTTCGATTTTCACATCTGGGTTGATGAACAGCCCACTGGCCTTGAGAAAAGGGCACAAAAGTTGCTGCTTATATCTGTCAAATGGATCGATAATGACGAAGAGTTCAAAAGATCAGTTCAAAATGAGCAATAATGAGCTATTCGAATAACTAATGAGTAATAACTTGTCTAAATCTCTCATTTGCGAGACTAATTAAATGCAAATCGGTCACTCATCACCATTCTCCCCTTCTCTTTTCCCTCATTCACCACCTTCGCTCCTCTCCTGAGTGGTTCATTCCCTCCATCGGTCGTCCCTCTCTACTGTATTTTCTTCGTTCTCGGAGTGATTAAGGTGAGAGTTTTTAGCTAGAAGATACCTTACTAAACTGCCGATCTTCAGAGGGATAACGATGCAATTGTGTCTACTTCTCTGGAAGAGTTGGAAGACATTCACCCGATCGACGGGATGGCTCATCGCTCAGGTATACCGCTGCCTGCGAAAAGGGCACAACTTGAGTTCGCCGGACCGATCTCCCATTCCCTCACTCCCTCTCATTTCCTATCCCCATTCGTCTCCTTCACCAGCTGTGCATTGGTTCGGCGAACTAGCCGTCCTGGGTGTTATTCTGAATGCTTAGTCACTCACTCCTGATTTTGAAGGGTGGCTTTACTGAGTAAGGTTCTGCATTTGGTCTGACAATTGGGTGTCCTCAAAAGCGATAGATAGCGGAAAAGGGTAGAGCAGGCTAGACTCTCACAATCCCTTCATTCAGTGCATCATCACTCTCCTCTGCTGGGCGATCTCTGGATACATGACGGTAGGAGATACGAGTTCGAAATACGAGTCGCCGTCTCTTCATTTCACACTCTCTCTCGCATCTTTAACCGGTGAGAGAGTGTGTGAAAGGAAGAGACGGCGACCCTTGCCAAAAAAGTCGAGCAACATTTCAAAAGGAGCCTGGACTGGAACAGCAGCTTATTCAGTCTCTGTATGTGCAGTCAACATCACATTTACGCAGAACATTGATTTCGAAACAGAGACTGTACTCAGCCTCTTTCTTTTCAGCACCAGATGTCGGACAGCTTTCGCATCTCGAATTTCGTTAGAGGAAACGACGATAACTACACGGCCGAGCCCGATTCCGGCGTCCCGGGAACTCTGGGATACATGTAAGTAAAGTGAGAAATACGGGTAATCATCTCATTTCGCACACGCTCTCGTCTCTCTGACCGGTGAGAGAGTGTGTGAAATGAGGAGGCGAAGGACGTATTTCTCATTCTTGGATGCATGTAAGATAAAGAAATTGCAGTTGCACGACCGAGAACGGAGCGGACTACTGTGATGTCCAAAGCAACTCGGCGACTCCAATCTGGTAAGCTTTGAGACGGAAAATCGATTAAATATCAAAGATCAAAGACCAAGACCAAAGATCAAAGATCAACGATCAAATTCTTCAGTGACGAGCGTTCGGGCAGCCTGACGACTTGCAAGCAACGAGAGCCCAATTATATTGGTGGCCATGAGCGGCGAGAGTGAGTAGTCCTTCATTGAAATCCTTCGTTTGTACCCAATGAAAGATCAAAGATCAAAGATCAAAGATCATGACAATAGGACTCGTTGCAGCAACGCAACGTTTGTGATCCGAGAGTGGAGCGAATCGACAGTGGACGTTGAGCTCGTGCAGAAGTGCCAATCCAAGAAGCTTCAGCCCAGATATGTAAGTGATGAGAGAAGCAAAACCGGGACTAGGTCGAACGCTCGGATGATAACCTACCTACTCCAGTATCATCCATGTGTTCATATCCGGCCTAGTGAGATATGTCAATGCTCGAATCAAGCCGTTGAATGAATCTCTTTGCAGGCATCTAGCCAGTACGAAACCGATAAAAACCCAAGCGGATGCGGAGGTGAACTCGATTCTTCGATTCAGAATAATTAATTATTATTATTTAAACAAATTAAAATAACTCCTCTGCAGTGTCGGACTTCCGCAATCTCGCAATGCACGCTGGAGTGGGTGGTTGACATACAGGCGCTTCTTTACTTCGCCGGACCAGGGTTCCTCCCTCCTAATTATTTCCTCTCATTCCTCCTCGTTCTGCTCAGTGGGCTGCTCAGTGCCCTGTAGGGATGCCGGTTCGGTTTCGGTGTTACGGCCCCCTCCTCCCTCTTCTCCCCTCTCAATCGGCCAGCACCGATCGAGAGAGAGGATATGCAAATTGGGTTCGGTGTTGCCGAAAGAGAGGGAGAGGAGAGGTCAACACCGAACCAGCACCGAAAGTTTCGGTGTTGGTTCGGTGTTGGCGCTCCCTCTTCCTTCCCTCGCCTGTCTCTTACCCGGCGCGGCTAGAGAGCACGCGTAAGAGATAGGAAAGCCTTCTCCATCTCCTCCCGCTCTCTCTCTCTCTTCCTACCTACTCAGATCGCCCTTTCAGATTGAATAGACAGGCGAGGCCTTCCTAACTCTAACTCTCCTAACTCAGGCTTTTCGATAAGACCAATATCGGTATTATAAGAATTTGTTTAGATACCTGTGTGACAAAGCTTCTCACTAATTTTCTGAAAATTCCGTATTTTTTACGGGGTAAGATGATGGGAATCAAGAAGAGTAGTGAAAGAGGACTTCGTGAGAGGAACCAAATATTGAACAAATAACCATGAAGAAAGATCAAAAACACCCCCCCCCCTTTCTTTCACTCTTCACTGTTTCTGGATCGAAGGGAAAAGATTCGTGGGGGTTTGCAAAGTCTGAAAGCTGAGTTAGGAAGACCTATTCTATCTGAAAGGACGATCTGAGAAAGGGTAGGAAGAGAGAGAGAGAGGAGAGGGAGAGGGCTTCTCTATCTATTACGCGTGTTGTCTAGCCGCGCCGGGTAAGAGACAGGCGAGGGAGGGAAGAGAGAGCGCCAACACCGAACCAACACCGAAAGTTTCGGTGCTGGTTCGGTGTTGACCTCTCCTCTCCCTCTCTTTCGGCAACACCGAACCCCATTTACATATCCTCTCTCTCGATCGGTAACACCGAAACCGAAACCGAACCGGCAACCCTAGTGCCCTGGTCCGGCGAAGTGAAGAAGTGCCGACATACGCAGATAATGAACGCATTCAACTTAGAAACCCTATTTCACTCTGCACAACTTTCTCGTTAAGAAAATCAGCAAACTGCACATCGCCAAAACCCTCGAGACACCCACTCGTAAGACGATATTGGACGAGATGAATATGTTGGTGGTCAGTTTTTTTTCTATTTTTATATATATATGTTGGTGGTCATTTTTTTTTTCTATTTTTATATATATATATATTTTTTTTAAATTCAAATTGTTTTTCTAATCAGTCATTGTGCAGTGGATCATGATCATGATGAACGTATTTCCCATCTTCTTCTTCTGCCTGCAAGCATCAGTTGAAGTGACGCAAGAAGCGAGTTGTTTGATGAAGGTACACAACCTTTTCAATCAATGGTTTTATTCTAAAAATCTTTTTTTGTATGAAAAATTGAATTTTTTCAAGGACTATCTTCTGTCGATGGGAATGAGTCGGATACTGTACTTCACGCACCACTTCATTTTCCATTATTTGAAGGTTGCTGATCGTTTTCGGAGATTTAAACGATTGAACCTTCAGGCGTGGATCGCAGTTGTCGGTTTATCAGTCATTGTCGGCGTCATATCCAAGTCGGTACGGAGTTTCTATCACATTTCAAAACTATTTGTTACCCATCACATCAAATCACATCATTTATCCAGGTCGAATCGGATACAATAGTGGGGCATGCGCATTACAGGCAATCATCCTTTACAGGCAAGTCTGGCCGCCTATCTCACGTTGCTATTCACTCTCGCCCTCGCCTCTTGGATATCCATCGCTCTCCTCGTGGGAAGCATCTTCAAGAAGCCAGGAATAACTGTTGTCGGTTGGTTGCGATGCGGCGGTTGATGAAATCCAAAATGGGTCTTGCTCATCCCTCTATTTGCATGCGTTTCTGCCAGGTGGGATTAGAACCTTCGGATGAGAACCGTTTGCATATTCCGTCTATTACAGAACTCTTGTCTCTCTCCCTCATTAGGTTCTCATCCAGCAGGTTCTAATCCGACGCTTCTCATACGACCTAGTTCCGTTAGTCAACATCGTAGAAGAGACTTGTGCTCTCAAGCTATGCAAATTGAGGATGAGGCCCATTTGACGCATGATGAAATCTCATTAAATTCAGTGACGATAATTTTCTGGATCGCACAGCTTCTGTTCAGTAAGAATGCGGACTTTTCGCGAACTAGTGTGAGCCATTTATAATCTTTTTTTTCAATTACACCTATTTTTCAACATATTTTTCTTCTATTATATTTGCTATTATGCACATGGTCGGATGAGAACGTTCGGATAAACCTACGAAATGATTCGTTATGTATAAGTCTGGCACTGCAAATGGTTCTCATCCGACCTGGCTCCCTCTATCAGGACACTTTTGAGACTTTTCGACTTCTCCCATTGACCCATTGTTCTCGCAGGGTCTCTCCATCCTCTGCTGTCTCAGTCCTCTCTTCGCAATTCATCACACGTTCGACGGCAGAAGGGAAAGCGAGCTCAGAGGTTTCCCTCAGTTTAGAATTGCACTCTCAATCCAACTTCAGGATTCCCAATCTGGTTCTCCGAAGTAAATTACGCAATTCCGCAAGGAATCTACCTGCTCATGCTCATCTTTGATGCGAGTGAGGAATTTTTCCGTAATTTTGCAGCATCATTGATTTCACAATTCAAAATTCTGTAATTAATTTGCAGTCCTCTACTTCGTGCTCGCTATTTTCATAGATTGGCTGCGCAGTTCGTGCGAGAGTCCGATTACACTGATCAAACGGGCGCTCTGTCAAAAGGTTCGTTTTATTATGCCGCTGTTCAGTGTACGAGCAGTTCAACTGAAGGATTGGGTTGAAAGATTGTAAAAATATTTTATTTTTATTTAAAATATTGAAAAATAATGAAAATTGTCAGGCGCGTGAGGCCGAAGAGAGCAAACGAGCTGCAGAGGGGAATTGCGAGAAGAGTGAGACAAGGAGTGCCATGGCTGATGTTGTTGTGAGTGAAATTCAGCAACATTAAAATTCATTGTGTCTTTTAAAATCTAAAAATCATTTGAGATCGAGGGCGTGCACAAAATCTATTCGTCTGGCGAGCATGCAGTGAGAGGAGTGGATATGAGTATGCGGAAGGGACAGGTAATTTGCACGAACCGCAGCGTGCTAGAACAATTGAATGTGTGATTCCAATTTGCTGGCTGATAGTTGTCAAATTTTGCATCAACTTGAAATTTCGAATTTTTCTTCATAATTACACGTCGTCTAAGGTCCCAATGTTCTCACACCTCGCTATCGCCAGGTCACTGCTCTTCTCGGTCACAACGGAGCGGGAAAATCGACGACTTTCTCGATGATCAGTGGAATGACTGTGCCTACGAGTGGACGGATTATGTGAGTGTCTTGCCAATTGCACACCAAGCTAACAGGTCCACTTCAGGGTTCTTGGTAATGAGAGTACGGCAGATCGTCAGAAGCAGATCGGTTACTGTCCTCAGTACAATCCAATCTTTCCCAAGCTGACGGTGAGCCCAGAATCATGAAGAGGTAGATTAGGGATGAGAACGGAAGAGGCACGAGGGACGAATCGATGCAATTTGAGCTGAGCTCTTGCGGGGGAGAGGGGTGTTCCACAAGAGTGCGGGATTTGTGGAAGAGCTTATGTTGAACACAATTCCAGGTCGATGAACATCTCAAATTCTTCGCTCATCTCAAAGGAGTCAAAGAGTGGCACGAAAACGGCTATCGAGTCCTGAACATACTCGGATTGGCCAATGTCGGAACTGTCAGAGCGATTCTGTTGTCGGGAGGAATGAAGAGAAAGTTGTGTATTGCGATCGCCTTGTCTGGTTGGTTTCAAAACCTGACTTAAAAAAAAAATTATTTTGCAAAATATGCTAAACACTCCAGCCGATCCGCCCATCGTCCTACTCGACGAACCAACTGCTGGATTGGACCCCGGAGCGAGAAGAGACTTTGAGCGATTGTTGATGGAATGGAAGAAGGATCAGTACGTTTCTGATCTTTGATCTTCAATCTTTGAACTTTGAACGATTATCAATGATTCAGTGCAATCCTGCTCACAACTCATTACACTGACGAGGCTGAACTATTGGCGGATCGCATATTCATCATGGCAAGAGGAAAGGTCTTCTGTAGTGGATCACCGCAGTTTCTGAGAAAGAAGTTGGTCGACATGTTTCATTGTTTCAGCGAGATTTGTCTCCTAAAAGTGGTGCAATACCAACAAAAACCACTTCAGATTCGATTCTGGCTACATTCTCGCATTCGCTGTTAGCAACGAGTCTGAAGCTGAGAAGGCATCGGCTGAGATGGTGAAGGTTGTCCAGGTCAGTCCTTTTATCATCTACAATCTTCTTTTATGAACCCAATTTTGATCGAAATCATCGATTTTCTGTTTAGGAATTTGTGCCGAACGTGTCTATTTGCAAGAGTAGAGGAAAGCAATTCGAGTTGAAGCTGAGTACTGATGATTCCAAGAGGTCTGAGCAAAACGAAACATCGAAATATGCGGATATTTTCAGATTCGTTGACATGTTCCGAAAGATCGAAGAGGTTGGACCGTCACTCGGAATGCAAAGCTACGGACTGTCGTTGACCAAGTTGGAGCAAGTATTCCTCAAGTGAGATTCAAATCCTATCCTAGCTTCTTGATTTGTGATGATTGGACAAATTCGTTCAGAGTTGGCGAACTGACTGGCACTCATGATCGAACGGAGGAGGTTCAGACTGCACTCAAGGAGCTCATTCAGGAAAATGGTGCTAAACTGAATTTTAAAAATAAATAATTTCTTATTTTCTTCAGATAATCGAGTGCAGGGTGTAGCAAAGACAATGAAACAGATAGGGCATACTTTGCTGAAGAGACTGCACTTTGATTTGGTACGATGATTTCTAAGTGCTTCTGTACTTTTCTTCTGTATCTTTTCTTTTCAAACCCCTACCATGAAGGGGCCAAACGTACAGAAGTTCCGATTTTTATTGTCACTTGTAGCTTGAGAAGAACAATTGTAGGCTCACATCCCCTCTCTGCTAATCAACGTCGCTTTTGTGTGTATCATGGCATACTTCAATACCAAGAACGGGGAACTTGAAGCCGCACTAAAGGCAGGGCAGTGGAGTGGTGAGCTACTTGTTTGCACACATTTTTAAGATTTTCCATGCTTTGATCACTCTATCTAACTTTTATTGCAAATAATCCTGGCGGAGCAAACACTGAATGAATGTACTTTTTCAGTGGACGCTGTGGATATGCTCACTATCTACGAACGCTATCGAATCGGTGTTGACCACACGCTTCCCGACGTCAAAGATATCGAGCAAATAGCGAGACAGTTTGGTAGCTATCTAGACGTATGTTAG
>LS515981.1:17134-33070 GCA_900490845.1 Pristionchus japonicus | reverse complement strand
CAACCTAAACCTTGAATTCTGACCTGCTCAAACTTGTCAGACATTTTTTGCAACCTCCCTAATCGATAGGGGGTGGGAATAGCTACACATTTCTTTTTAGAATGAGTGATTTGGTTTAGAATGCGATTTGTGCTTCCTCGTACACGCGCCCTGGCCGGGCGCCGTGTCCACAGAAAGTGGGCGGAGCTTGCGCGCCCTATGTATGTGTATTTCTGACCCTCATCGAGAGACACCAAGCGAATGCTTTTGGACGAATAGGATTCTGCTTTTGAGAATACCTGAAATCGGAAACTTTACGAAACCGAAAACGCTATTATCCTTTCGAAATTAGGCCAATCGATAAAAAGTAGTTATTACTGTAACAGTCTCCAAACATTTGTTGATGATCCGGATGTGCTGTTTAGCTTGAAAGCAATGGAGCAAAGACAAGGAGACAATTGTCAGCCACAGACGCATTCCGATGAAGAGAAGGTGAGGAGAAGGCGGAGGCGATTTGTCTGCTTCCTCCTACATATTTTGTCATGGAAGAGAGAAATGGATGAATCAAGTCGAAACATCTATCCCATCATGGAATGAAAAAAGACGAAGAATGATCGAAGATGAATCACATTAAATTTTTTCCATCTTTCCTATCTTTCAATTTTTAAAATAATGAATATTCAAAATAAGTCAAAAGTTAGTAAAAAGTCAAGCTCGCTATTCTCTCAATAGCGAAATGTGCTATCACCGTAGATGTATACTCATTGGATATTATTATGAATTTATTAGAAGAGAATGAATTTCGAAAGTGAAAGTTTTTGTTTTTTTTAGTAGCTGTAGTAGGAGGAATAGGAAAATTTTTCATTTTCTCTTCTCTTCTGTATATTTTAAAAGACACTTTTTGAGAAAGTGAAAATATCCTTGGCAAAGTTAAAAAAATAGCTCCGACCCAAAAGTGGTGTACAGGTAGTACTCCTCGAGTGTAGCTCACATGCAGCTTTTGGAATTACCAGGGTCGACCTCCGCTGAATGGCGGCGATGACTGCAAACTACAGTAACCCAATCGACTTTGCGCATACGCATTCGTTTGAAACGACTAAGGTCGCAAAAAAATACACAAAATTCTGTTGATCATTCACACCAAGTTTCACTCCGATCGGTTTAAAACTCGACGAGAAAAATAAATATTTCAAAAATATATTCATATTTTAAATTTCAGCTCATCGGGGAGTTAGGGTAGAACCCTTTTTTATTTGATTAATAGGAAGAGAAAGTATCCACCTTGCTTCCATAAAAAAATGAAGGCAAGTTTTGGGTACACCTTCGGAGAAATTAAATAAAAACCACGCAAAATTTCAAATAAAGTCAGTTCACGATAGGCCAAAATACCGTATTCAAATTTGATCAAATGCTGCCGTTCGGTAACGCAACAATGATATACCTTTTCCGTAATACTGTGAGTTAGTGTGCGAATCAACGAGTCATTTCGGTTTGTTGGCAGCCTCTGCGCTTCTTGTGAGTTCTGTGAAATTGAGTCAGTTCTCGATAGTTTGGCCTATCGTGAACTGACTTTATTTGAAATTTTGCGTGGTTTTTATTTAATTTCTCCGATGGTGTACCCAAAACTTGCCTTCATTTTTTTATGGAAGCACTTTCTCTTCCTATTAATAAAAAAAGGGTTCTACCCTAACTCCCCGATGAGCTGAAATTTAAAATATGAATATATTTTTGAAATATTGATTTTTCTCGTCGAGTTTTAAACCGATCGGAGTGAAACTTGGTGTGAATGATCAACAGAATTTTGTTTATTTTTTGCGACCTTAGTCGTTTCAAACGATTGCGTATGCGCAAAGTCGAATGGGTTACTGTAGTTTGCAGTCATCGCCGCCATTCAGCGGAGGTCGACCCTGGTGATTCCAAAAGGCATGTGCGCTACACTCGAGGGGTACTACCTGTACACCACTTTTGGGCCGAATCTATTTTTTCAACTTTGCCAAGGTTATGAACAAAACTTTTCACTTTCTCAAAAAGTGTCTTTTAAAAATATGTTTTAAACATTGCACGACTTTATCGTGGACGTTGACTTGAATTCCCAAAGATGATCACGGACAGTAGGTGAGTGTGAAATTGACTCCATGACGAACGAATGAGTGCTGTAATTGTTTGAAGAATTTTCTATGAGAATATTCGGAAAGAAATATTGAGCCCTAAGTAGTAACGAACCTGGTATTCACTGCTTTCGGTGGAGTCTGATGGGGGGAATCTCGCGACTTTCCCATCACTGTAATAGTTAACACCTGCATTTATTTTTAGTATGTCTTGAGTCCTCGAAATCTAATTCTACAGTTGAAAATCGTTGTTGAAACATTTTCATAGAGTAAAAAATCAAAACAGTAATTCTAATAAATCTAGTTTTCTTGTTAGGTTTCGTTTCGAAATTTCGGCCGGTTATTATCGACTAACTTGGCAGCCGTGATCTCCATTCCCATAGCAAATGATGCATCGAAATTAAGCATGACATAGAAGTCGCTGCGTGCCCCGATATGGAAATATACTTCGTTACTGAACCGAAACCCGTTGTTGAGAACGACTCCTTTGGCGTTGCGTGTCTGAAATCCAGTTATTTGACAATGAAACAATGTTGTTCTCAACAGCCATAAGTATGCTATAAACCAAGTATAGATATTTATTCAAAAAATAATATTAACCAGCACGTATGCGTAGATCTGCCCTTCACCGAGTGTAGCGATGCGAGTCTTCTCGTCGAAATTGTCAGCTTCTCTCGCGTATACCTGAAAAGTGTGCGATGCTTGGTTGTAAGTACGATTTGTATCTATGCAGCTGCTCATGAAATTATTATAAACTATCCACTGATTTATTACAGAAATAGTATCCAGACATTTGTTGACGATGTTGACAGTCTGTACTGCGAGAGTACAGTGAAGTGAAGACAAGAAGACGATTTTCAGCCACAGGCGCATTCTTTTGATACGATTCTGAAGATGCGGAGGAAGAAAATGAGCCTATCTCTCTATTTTCTCCGATATATTTGTCATGGAAGAGAGAAATCGATGAATCAAGTCGAAATACCTATCACATCATAAGAATGGCAAAAGAAGAAGAATAGTCGAAGATGAATCGCAATGAAGTTCTTCTACCAATTTTACTCATTCAATTTATTGCAGATTTATCTTAGCCGAACAACCGAACACGCTGTGCAGTGCAATACTCTGGTCTCGGGCACATTGTTGACGCCATTTGGATATGTTGTGAAACATTCAACAGTGGATGCGAAAAATCGTAGAAATCTTTTAGCGCGAGACATGATAATTACAAAGATGGACTGTCTTCCTTTCTCGATCAAGAGCAGTAGTAGGTGAGAGTAAAGTCGCCGCCGGCCGTTGCATACCCCCAGTCGTTCTGATAGTAATTTGAAAAATTTAGCCTTCATGTCTAAAAAAAATCAAAAGGAAAAAACACTCAGGCAAATTGAGAGAAAAACCTCACATAACATGAACCCTTGTAAGCGTTATCGGGGTCGTAGTTGGCGTTGCATGCGATCACTGGCCCGTCACCGTCACTACAATCACGACGTCATACAATTCGTTGGGAGTTTTAGAAAATTATGGTCTCATTGCCAAGTTGGTTTCCGGGTGTGGCATAAAAAGTACAGAGCGAGAGACAAGTAGCTTCAAAATAGCATACGTAAATAATTCACGATACTTTTCTCGCTTTGTGAAGGTGAATGTTAAAACGACAAACTTGGCGGGACTGAGAACCATTCTATAGCGACTTCCAATGGTGTTCAAGGAGTATGAGTCATATGCTTCTTGTATTTTGGGAGAGATTTCCGCACCGGGAGAGACATCCAGACCCAATGGTTCGTTGCAGATTTCCATCCTTTCTGCCTAAATTACACTACATAAACAAACCCTTCATTGTTTGAAAGCAAAGTGTTAAAATTGAAAATGTAGTTCGAAGAAATCAAAATCAAAAAACAAAATCACATAGATCGGGTAGCTCAGGTTTTGGCCTTTTTCGAGCGTTGCAATGCGATAATCTTTCCGGTCCTCCCAGAGGGGAAAACGTGTAGTTTCGTATATCTGAAGTAAAGATTTTAAAACAGTATATTTAAAAAAAAGAAAGCTTCTCGTCTGAAATTAAGCAAATCTTATTGAAAAAAATAACAGTAACAGGCTCCTTGCACTTGTTGATAATATGGAGGGTCTGTCGAGCGAGAGTGTATTGAAGTGAGGAGAGGAGAAGAATCACCACCGAGTAACGCATTCTGTTGAGGAGAAGATACGGAGGAGGGAAAGAGTGAGCCTATTTATATCTACTCGAAGTGGTGCGATTCATCTCAATCATCAAAGCAACTGATCGCCGTGGTCGATGATGACACTTGTTCAACAAAAACCCCCTTATTTTGCATAAAAGTAGTGCCAATGTAAGAAATGAACATTGTTCGATCATCATTCCAAAATGATCGTGCTGGCCGAATGCAATTGTCTCGAATGTTGCAAATCTTTATCGTGAAGCAGAAGGAACTTATGATACAGTTCACTTCATGATCAAGGACAGAAGATGAGAGTGAAGTCGTCGTCTTTCTCTGAATGCGCAACCTGCAACCACTCAATTAACACAGGAATCAGGAGAGAATGTATGAACCCGGGAACTAGATTTTTCAAACACAGTTGAAATCGACAATATTATGATGGATACATACCCAGGTGACAAGGATTCGAACGATCCGGTCCGCGAGTCCCACAGCCGGCTATTAGGGATTCCCCGGTTCTGGACCCGGCTATTGTGTATCTTTGGACCCAGTTAAGCTAGAAACTTGTTCTACGGCTCAAAATTCGCGGAAAAATATGAGAAACAAGAATCTTTTGAAAAATCGATTTTTCGATTTTTTTCGACAAAGTTCCCCTTAAAAAACCATTTTCCATTTCAAAAAATAATTAATTTCGCCATCATGCAGGAGACTTGCAGCGGAATTTTTTTCCATTTTTCGAAAGATGAAGTAAGCGTGCGTACTGGATAAAAAATTCAGCCAATTCGAAGAGGGTTGTAATTCGGAAATTCGTCATCAAAGGATTCAAATGGGTGTTTTTGGCGTTTTTTCTGGCATTATCCACTTACTGTCAATGATATTTCTGGTACAACAACTCAAATAGTAGTTTCAAACCTCCTTGCAAACAATTATCACCATTAGAGCCGATTCCGCCATGGTCATATTTGGACCAAAACCATGAACCCGGTCCAAAATGGAAGTGGAAAATCATGATGGAGGATCTTCATATACCATGTGCCAATGTATAGCACAGTACCCCAGTGATATACTGTAACCCATACTACCGTAATCTGCCAATCGTGGAATCGAGAACTGACTTTTAAAGTAAAAAATTGAAATAAATCAATTTACGATATCCGGAATACGGTCATATGGGTTACTGTATATCACTGGGGGTACTGTACACTACATTGGCGCATGGTATATGAAGATCCTCCATCATGACTTTCCACTTCCATTTTGAACCATGAACCCGGGTTCATGGTTTTGGTTCCAATATGACCATGGCGGAATCGGCTCTAATGGTGATAATTGTTTGCAAGGAGGTGTGAAACTACTATTTGAGTTGTTGTACCAGAAATATTAATGACAGTAAGTGGATAATGCCAGAAAAACCGCCAAAAACACCCATTTGAATCCTTTGATGACGAATTTCCGAATTACAATCCTCTTCGAATTGGCTGAATTTTTTATCCAGTACGCACGCTTACTTCATCTTTCGAAAAATGGAAAAAAATTCCGCTGCAAGTCTCCTGCATGATGGCGAAATTAATTATTTTTTGAAATGGAAAATGGTTTTTTAAGGGTAACTTTGTCGAAAAAAATCGAAAAATCGATTTTTCAAAAGATTCTTGTTTCTCATTTTTTTTCCGCGAATTTTGAGCCGTAGAACGAGTTTCTAGCTTAACTGGGTCCAAAGATAGCCAATAGCCGGGTCCAGAACCGGGGAATCCCTAATAGCCGGCTGTGGGACTCGCGGACCGGATCGTTCGAATCCTTGTCGCCTGGGTATGTATCCATCATAATATGGTCGATTTCAACTGTGTTTGAAAAATCTAGTTCCGGATGGGGCTGTTTTTCATACAATCTCTCCTGATTCTTATGTTAAGCCGTAAGAGAACAATTCGAGCCGATAACATAATTAAAGTTATTTTGCAGATTTTTTTGAAAATCTTAACCTGGCTATCCTCGGGCTTGAAGCAGTCTGCGGTTTTGCACGTGATTACTTTCTCGCTTCTAAATTTATAAAATTCAAAATTGTATTTCAACTGTTTCCACATCACAGATATTTCTTCATCTTTCTAATTAGTATTTAATTCAAGGAAAATATTCAAGGAAAATCTACAAAAGAATATTGTCTAATAGACTAACTTTGCAGCGATGATCTGCATTCCAATGTTAGATGCTGCATCCGATTTCCACAGAGAGAACATTTTTTTCGAGGATATTGAACCGAGCTTCATCAAGAAATTTTATTTCGGTGCTGATTTCCGTGTTTTCTCTCTGAATTGTTTGTGATATCGGTAAGAGAAAAATATTCTGAAAGGTTGAAACATTGCAAATTTTTTTAAAAATTATTTGAAATGTTAACAAACTACCAGCTCGTAATTGTAGTTCTGACCCTCGCTGAGGGTTGCGATGTGAAAAGGCTCCTCATTAAGGACATCGAATTCCCTTGCGTATACCTGTGAACGGCCACATGTAGACACGATGTACCGATCCCAGCGTAGAGAAAATTCACATACATGAACAGTCCTGCTGCAATTGTTGAAGATGTTAACGTGCTGTCCAGTAAGGACGCAGTGTAGAGAAGACAAGAGGACGATGGCCAGCCACAGACGCATTCTGTTGAGGAGGTGTGGAGGAGGTGGAGAAGCTGCCTATTTATATATTTTCACCAACATAATTGTCATAAAGAATGTAAGGGATGAATCAAATCGAATTTTCGATCTCGTCATAGAATGAAAAATGGATGTAAGAAAGGATGAACATGAATCACATCGAAATCAAGTTTTTTAGAAAAGATATTGATTATTCATTCACTCAGTCTATCAGATCCATCGAATCAAAATGACTGAGCTGAATGCACTGATGAGCACCTCAGAATAATGGCAAGGAGGTGAGAAAGATTTGAATCTCATTAGAGTTGGAAATCCGGGGAAAAAATAAAAATAGTGCGTGACATGAAGAGGCGATTAACCGTATTTCGAAATAAATTCTCAACGGTGCGAGTACGCTAACATTCTTAGGTCGGGCGAAATGACTTTACCGACAATTGATTTTGGGGATTGAAATGAACATCGGGACAATAGGCAGAAGGGAAAATAGGGAGAATAAACAAATTGCCGCCTTTCTCCACTGATTCGCCCTGAAAAAAAAAACGATTTCTAAACGCAGGAAGCGCCGATTTAGCAGCGCCGCAGCGCCCAGGTACGGTTTGGAAGGGAGCTGTTCGAGGAACCTTATAGGCTCGGGGCGCTCTAGACACGCCGAGTATAGACCCTCTTTTCTGCTTCCAAGATGGAATCAAGCTCCGACGTTTCGGTCCCTGCGTTTCATTCCAACTTGGGAGCTCGGGGGAAGGGTACTGTACTTGATCTCAACTTGGAAACGCCCCTCTGCTTGATTCCAACTTGGGGCGGCACATCGGAGTGGTCCAGGGAGGCCTGAATTCAGTAGCTCTACTCTTATTTCCCCCAAGGGAAAACCATTATACTTGATTGCAAGTATTGGCGGGACAACAGAGTGGGATGCCACCACTCCTCCATCCGAACCTTCACTCCTCACCCCCCCCCCCTATGAAAACGATTATCCAAACTTTCGATTTCGATCTAATGAAAGGCTCATGTGAAAGAGCACGAAAAGTTATGTCTGGGGCCAAGTTTTCGTCTGATTTCGACAAAGGAGTCACACAAAATCACTCATTTCTTCACGAAGAAGATCTCATTCTTCATGAAGAAGACCGCGTCGTCTCTCTTCTTCACGAAGAATGACGCCGACTCGCGCGCCTTTGTGAGAGAGAATGAAGAATCAAATCTCGTTCTTCACCCTGACAGCCCTACTTAGGAACTCGCTTTTGGGAGTCCACGGAAAAAAATATTTTGGGGCTATGTTATCCTTCAGAACATTTGGAAACTTTTTTCGATGTTTCTAAACGCGAGTTGCTATACGTCCCATCCCCGTTCACTTCAGACCAAAAGCGATTCTGGCGGGCCGATTCATCGTCATACTTGCGAATGCTGCGTTGAGGCCAATGCTGCTCTTCCTTGAAATGACCGCGTTATCATCGGTTGTCATGCCTTACCGTACCCCGTAAACGATTGACAGCTTGGAAGAGCCAGCAAGAGCCTCGCTAAGGCAGCGAACGCTTCCCGGCAGTGGATTGAACGTCGACTTTCTGTATGAGTTTTGAAATTTTCATTAACGCGTGTACCTCAATGATTCTTACCTGATTCTATCGAATGCAGCTTCAATTCGACGCAAGTTTTCAAGAGCGCGATTAATGACTAGTTCAGGCGAAGCAGGATTGTAGACGATCTGAAAATGACAAGGATATTACAGCTTATGCATGAGAAGCACAAACGTTCAATCCTTGATTTTCCTCATTGTTTCCATTGCGCGATTTGGCATTGCATAGAATGGCTGGAATGAAAGGAAGTTCGTGAAACAGGTCGTTTTTTTACAATACCGTTTGCGGACATTCCCATAGCCAAGCAGAGGTTCATTCGACACAATCGGCATCGATTTTGATGATCTGAGTAACTCAACATCTTTCAAATCTCTGAAAAAGACGAAAAAGTTAGCTCACAACACTGGCGCATGTCAAGTGTGCCGTCGCCATCGCAGATGAGGTCCGTCCTCTGCGCCAGCACAAATGAGTTCTCGCTGGGTTGGTGGTCTGGGAGGATGGCGGTTAGGAGGGCATTAAGGAATGTCCGGAGTAGGAGTGCCGACAATTGGAGAGAATGATAGAGACGAGAGAATACTGAGACCGCTTGGGATTGAGAGGAGTCTCGACCGCTTTAGCACAAATGAGCTCCCTCCAGAGATCCCGTACGAGCACAGTTCAGTGCCAGACGAAGCCTGCAAACAGACTTACACTCGCGAAATCAAACAACCAATCCCTAAATGCGATCGAACTACAACATCCTAGAATAGACGAAAATGCGGAGGCAATGCTCTATAACGCTCATAAGAAAGCGGGCTCTGCTAGTTCAGTAGGTCAGAGTACGTTCACTGTCACGTTCACTGACGCTGCTTAGAGTGGGAAAGTCGAAAGCCAGATCGTTCATGGCTTTCTTGAACTCAATAATCCGATTTTACTCATTTCAGGTCTTATGAGAACTTTCCGAGGACGTAATACATTTGTTTTGTAATGAAGACAATTCGAAGGGGTCGCATTCGCATGTGCTAATCCTGCTTTTCCGATTGCAAATCCTAGGTAAGCAGTGTTCGCACCTTCGGATCAACTCTGTTCAACATCTACCTCCGTTTGGAAGCTTCTTCGTGAAGTAGTATTTATTTCGACAAAGTGATTTGCTTGACCACCTTTACTGATTGCTCGTCAAAATTCGAATAAATGCTGGCGTACAAAGAATTTATCGTTTTCAGACAACGAATAGGCACGATCAATCATATCCTCCAATCGTATCCATTTGTATGAGGTCGAATTCCTTTCCTTCGCCTCCCTGCCTCCGCCTTTTCGATCGCAATCTTGTCCAGCATGTCCTAAGCGTTTTTATTATTTATGTTTCCTTTTTTGTGGATTCGTGAGACATCAGTGATCCGCGCACTCTTTCAAAGGATCGGAAAGGCGAGATGGTGTCCGGAATGAAAAGAGAAGACGAAAAAGAAGAGAACTCACCTGTGCGTCGCTGGCGAAATCCTCCAGTGGTCCTTTGACGATGATCCGGAGGCACAATATCTTCTCCAATTCCTTCTTTGACTTGAAGGACAGTTTGTTGTAAGCAGCGATTATCTGAAAAAAATCCTGTTCATATTTCTCACAACTTAGCATAGTTTCACCGCAATGAAGCGATAAATAACTGAAAAATGAATGAGATGGTGGTTGATCGAGAATCTAGATGTTCTGAGAAAACAGTCGTTTCAAACCTTGTTCCACGTGTGCGCCGTCGCATTCGTTGCAGCTTCGTGGTCGTACTCCTCATCGTCTTTCTCGCTTAGTGTGTATACGTTCTCGAGTCCAGCTATGACATCATCAGCAGCCTGAGAGAAAGTGATTCTGGAAAGGGCAAGAACCCATTCATCCTTATCTCGACTAACTTCCGCCCCCTTCCCAAACGTGAGAAACGAGAGAATATTAAAAAAGATTACAGCCATCCAGAATTTCCTTGACTCCTCGCTCAACTTAACCGCCGTTTCGTTGAGAACACGCAGTCGCTCTTTGTAATCAACCAATTTCTTCTAAAAGTGAAAAAAAAGTTGTGAGAAATAAGAATGGTGACTGGACTTATAATATTCTTCATGATCTGCACTTCTCTTTGACCTCATTGACTTCTTGAAATCGAAAACATCTTTCAGAATCGCTGCTCTTTCCTCGACGGGAAACGTTCGAATGTAGGTAGCTGAACAGTTCTTTCACGACTTGATACTGTGATAATGGCAAACCAGCGCAGCTCGTAATGAGCTGATTCGGAGTCATATCCAGCAGCTTCGCTTCCTCACGTACGATCGGCGCCCATTTCTCCTTTTCGTCGGTGCTCACGGAGTAAATTTCACAAATGGAGAAGATAAGCAGAATGAATGATCCGACGAAATGCCTTCTAAATGCGATAAATATTATTGTGGGGCATTGTTTTCCGTCCATTTTATACCATCGTTGTTTTGCCGTGGACCAGTGACTCTCCCTGTAGTAACTTGATACCATTCCTCAGTATACATTCCAAGGGATGAGGAGATAAATATAAACGAATCAGGAGAATCTTCTGCTGCTATGCATAGTTCCTCTCAATGTTAGTGAAAGAGGAAAATGTTTGCAATTATAAAATGGTAAAGACTAACGCTGAAATACTACAAAAACACACATGATATAACCTAAAACAGTTACTTTATTCTGTATTCCGTTAGGGAATTTCAATTTTTCAAATTTTTCATGTATTCATCGCTGAATTACCGAATTGAAAATGCTTCTGGGAGATCTGAGAGTAACAACGTCTGCACGGATCTAGAATTGTGCGATATTATTGACATAACTCTCGAATGCTACTCACAAAAGGAAATGCAGTAATTAGTACCCATGGTGTGAGTATGTTGTTGAGAGAATTCAAAAACCTGAAGTTTTGCACCTCATTTGTTTTAAAATTAGCGAAATTACCAAAATATGGAATAGAACACACGGGAATCATCAAACAGTCCATTCCCAGTAATCAATTCATAGCCAAAACTCCAAACGAAGAATATTACGATCAGCCACTCTCCTGTAACCAACTGTAAATGCGATGCCATTGTAAATCCAATTTACCCATGCTGCTTAAAATTGCTGCAACTGTAGTTCGAATTCCACGTTTCATGCGTTGATCTGATCCAGTTCGTAAATTACTCTGCGAACTAGTGATTGCTTTGCTTTACTTTTACGAGCAAAAAAGATATCTTGCTACAACCATCTACAACTCACGGTCAGCGCTCGCATCGAAATGACAATTCTGCAGTAAATGAATACTATCATGAGTTCTATTACAGCTACAATCAGTGAAGCATGAAACTGTAATTGTAATTCTTACTATTTTACAAGAGAAACCAAGAGGAACAAAAACTCACCGCATAGATTTGATAGTATGGTTCAACAAAAGTGAACTCGATTCCCGCGCCTCCGAATATAGTAACAGATTCCTAGAAAAAAGATCTTCTACATTCTTAGGGAATCTCCTATTCGCTTTCGCACAACATATGCGGTTGATCCTGGCAGTATCAATGGAATCGAACTAGTAATGGTAGCGATCCATAGTAGAATACAAACGTATGGTAGTTTGAGCCACATCTATAAAATGAGAGAAAGACAGTCATAACAGACTATCTTAAAAGTTGCAAGAAGAATAACCGTCGAATGCCGCATAGGTTTGGCAATTGCTGTGTATCTAGTCGCAGCAAGCAAAAGATGAATAATTGCTCCCAAGCTGTTAATTGTCGTTACAATTATCTGCACGACTTTTGCTAAAACGTCTCCAATCGACTGAAACGGCGCGTTTCGATGTGACGTGAAATTGAGAAAAAAATACTTTGTAGAAATCGATGAAAAATCCATCGAAGGCCGGCAATTGAATTGAACAGAAGACAAGAGAAAATATGAGATTACGAATGGCTGAATCACTTATGTGTTAGGTAGTTGGTATCGTCATACTGTTGTGTATCATCAACGTGTGAAATGATCCGTCCAGTTGCTTGCTCTTCTTGGGATGAATCAGCACGTAAAGGAGCCTGCTTGCATTGGGTTTCAAGCGAATACGCGGAAATGATACCTCATGTGAAGTGGGAATGTGCCATACATCATTACGTTGCTCAAGACAAGAAGCACTACGAGCGCAGCCGACATGTTGAAGTTTCGAAAATGACCAGCTCGTTCTGGACTTCACACTTCCGAAAGAATCCAATTTCGCTAAATGGCATCGCGAGGGAAGTCGGCAGAAAAAGTCTCAAAACTTTTCGTCTAGATATTTCGCTATGTCCATTTTGCGAGCGGAATGACTCTGCGCCGAATCGAGATTTCGAAAGCGCTTACCTTCGTTGCTTGAAAAGGAAGAGGACAAGACGCTTCGGAATGTTCAAGGTTGTTCTAACGGCTACTCACACTCTAGGTTCTCGGAAATTGTTGGGTTGGTCAGCAACAGACGTCTGGGGAAGGGTGTCATTACCTCAAAGAATGTTGTTTCCTAAAATTGTTCTCCACGGTTGTCATCATCGCTTTACATTTTCATCATTATTTGTATTGAGCAGTGGAAAATTCCTCGCAATGCCGATGTCAAGTCGCCACCTGTAAAAAGATTACTTCACATCTAAAACATGCTTTGACAAGTCTAATCATCATGCTGAGTCAGCTTGCTGTTTGTCAAGAAAACAAAGGTTGTATGTGGAAAGATCATTGACTAACATTCGTATGAGAAGGTGAGGGGATTTTCAGCCATAAGAGTCATTGATGAATGTATTCTCAGGCCGATATCGTACATACATGGACACTTTACATACTGGATTTCGCGGCATTCGTAGCCAATATACTACTGATATCGCTGATTGTCACTCGGTATGTTCGATCACGTCTTTATCAGAAATAGGCTGTTGTTAGAACCCCGTTGGAAATGCGTACCTACGCAATTCTGCTGTTCAATAACGCGATTGTCGATACGGTTTCTTCTGTGATGAGTGCACTATCTGCCACGCGGTAAGATCCTTGAAACGAAGAACGATGCGATTGATCAGACTGATCAACTTCAATGATGGCTCACAAGTGGCTATCTTTCTTGGTGCGTGCACGATGTCGGGGCAGTGGTTCTGTCTTCTGTGTACTGGTGAGAAAACAAAAGAATTTCGCATTTCCGGCAAAGCGGGCTGTTTTCAGTCATTCACATGTTTCTTTCTTGCCATTCTGCCCTCATCCTGCTTCAGTCGTTCTGTTTCCGTCTCTACATTCTGAGAAACACTCTCGCGATAGCTACTCCTTCAGCCATGGCTACTTCTCTCATCACCATCGCACTCTACCTACCAACGGTGCTTTCAATCGGATGTCATCCCATCGATATCTTTCGCGAACACAACATTTCAGTGCGTGTTCTACACCGTATTCGAGGAGACACCTGAAAGTGTCCTTAGTGAACTGAAGCTGCATGAATACACGACGATTTGTTCGGTTGAAACATAAGTCGGTATGAAGGAAGTCTTTTGTAGGGAACTCAGGAAAGGATATTCGATTCATCGTCCCGGTTGCCTACATATAGAGACCTCAAGCTCCGCCCACTTTCGAGGGATAGGGAATCGAGCGAAACCTGCGCAGGGGAGCGGCAAAGCGAATTCTCAACCAATTTGGACAATCCAAAGCGTTTCTAGTAGGTACTGATATTCTCCACAAATGACCTAAAGCGCGCTATGTTTGTTCAACTTTGAATGAGAAAAAATCGATAATTAAAATCAGAAATACGTGATTAGTATGTTTCCGGTGATCGGATACAAGGGCGCTTCTCGATTTCGACTAATTAGAATATTTCAGGAATTTTAGTATTTTTTTCGGATTTTTAGCATTACTCCTCGGCTTGCCGCAAAAGCGCGGGGAGAGGGGAGCGAGAGGGCGGGGGGAGGGAGAGAGACACACACGAGAGAGGCTCCGCCCCTTTTCTCTCTCTCCTCTTCCCTTCCCTCTTGCTCAGTGCCTGCGCGCGCGTGGTTTTAGAGGCAGAACATCGCACAGAGAAAAGATAATCACAAACGGTAAAAAGTATGATGTTACTGGGACCATTAGGGACATATTGGACCAATATTTGGTACCATGGGAACAAATCGGCGATCTACGTTGAGGTCTCTACCTACATAGTCATCATCTCGCCGGCGGTTACCCTTAGCAACTGGCTTGTCAGACATAGACTCCTCGCGAGAATCAACTTGTGACAACTTCTTGGTGACAACTTCAAGCTCAATGAGATCAATTTGCAACAGAAATTGAACGAGCACAGCGAGCACACGCGTCTTGCAAAGGTTTTTTTTAACGCATCGTGCAAGTTGAGCCTAATAATTGCAGGCCCTGACCTATCAATTGCTTCTTCCTATCGGAATAGGCACCGGAAGCGTCGTTTTCCTGCTTGAGGCTACCGGAATCTGGTCAGTAGATTTCTCCCAGCGCTTTCCAATGATTGTGAGTTGTAAACCTCGTCGAACTAACAATTAGTTCAAAAGACCGTGATGAGATTGGTCGTATTCCAGGTAAGCAGTGGGATCTCCCTCGCTTCGCCTCTATTCAACATCATCTTCCTGCTTCCATATCGCAGTTTCTTTGCGAGAACATTATCCTTTTGAGAGACGAATTATTTTTCGAAAGCCCTGCAACTTTCATTCATTTGTAAACTAATCATTTGTTGAAAACGAAGGTATTTTCGAGAAAATCTTGAGAACGATGCAAAGTGCAAACAATTGCTCACTTTGGTTGATAATGCACTTTCCGTTTGCGTTTCTGCAAGGAAATGTGTGACCCGCAAGCACTGTTCGCTTGTAGAATTCGGCGCATGACCTTAATATATGTTTGTATGAGACACTATCTGAGAGAACCGAGCAATATCACCTATGACCCGTACAGTGAGACTCAGAAAAATCCCATAAAAATCTCATAGGTGGACCATACGACGTAGAACTCAAAAATCGACATT
Organism: Pristionchus japonicus; assembly: GCA_900490845.1. NCBI lineage: Eukaryota > Metazoa > Nematoda > Chromadorea > Rhabditida > Neodiplogasteridae > Pristionchus > Pristionchus japonicus. The sequence continues at coordinate 17,656 of LS515981.1, read as the reverse complement.
AGACGGCTGTGTCACTTGAACCTAATTTACGGTCGGCCTCCCGGCTCTTACCGGTGGTGCATACAAACTTCGAAATGGATGGTCAAAACATCCAGTTGAGTGGTAAAACTGTCAAATTGGGTAGTAAGAAGTAATTTGACACTAAATTGCAAAAACAATTTTGGCGGGAAATTCAAGTTTTGGGGGTTATGGACTATAAAATTCAGTGCCCTGGAAAATTTTCGCGTTATTCGTTCCCCAATCTTGTTTCCAAACGATTCCTCGTCGAAAACTACCTTGGTGTAGACACATGTCGGGGAAAAATAAGTACCCCATTTTGCCGATTAAGAGACCAGATCGGTAAAAATCGACTACCCCGCGGACACGTTCCTCTCGGATCGGGACCAACCAGCCCATACTCTAGCATTAGGAAGGCCATGGGCCTGTAATGTCAGTAGTACTTCTTATCTGCGGCTCCGGCTATTCCTATGAGAGAAAACAATTTTCCAATTAAAAAATATAAAAAATCATAAATTCTCAACC
>LS515981.1:4025-14757 GCA_900490845.1 Pristionchus japonicus | reverse complement strand
ATTTATGATTTTTTATATTTTTTAATTGGAAAATTGTTTTCTCTCATAGGAATAGCCGGAGCCGCAGATAAGAAGTACTACTGACATTACAGGCCCATGGCCTTCCTAATGCTAGAGTATGGGCTGGTTGGTCCCGTTCCGAGAGGAACGTGTCCGGGGGGCAGGTCAGAATACTCGATTTTTACCGATCCGGTCTCTTAAATCGTTAAAGAAAGAAAAATCACATTTTTCACTGGTTTTATAACTTTTCATCAGGAGTACTGTGGTTAAACGACTGTCAAATAGCATTTTACGAAGTTTTATAAAATATCTGCATGATTGGCGTCTATTCCCAAAACTATATTTTTCGGCTCCGCCATGAACCCGGGGTCATGGTCCCAAATATACCTGAAAAGTCATCATCGGCAAACTTCAATTACTATACGGCAATGTATCCTACACTACTCCAGTAATATACCGTAGACCGAATTTCATTCATCCGGTTATCGCAAACTGACTTTTATCGAATTGCATTTACGAAAAAAGTTAGTTCACGATTTTACAACGAGCAAATTACGGTAACTCGGGCTGCGGCATATTTCTGGAGTAGTGTAGGATACATTGAAGTATAGTAATTGAAGTTTGCCGATGATGACTTTTCAGGTATATTTTGGACCATGACCCCGGGTTCATGGTGGAGCCGAAAAATAAAGTTTTGGGAATAGGCGCTAATCATGTTGATATTTCGTAAAACTTCGTAAAATGTTATTTGACAGTCGATTCACCACAATACTACTGATGAAAATTTACAAAACCAGTGAAAAATGTGATTTTTCTTTCTTTAACGATTTAATCGGCAAAATGGGGTATTTATTTTTCCCCGACATGTGTCTACGCCAAGGTAGTTTTCTACGAGGAATCATTTGGAAACAAGTTTGGAGAACGAATAGCGCGAAAATTTTCCAGGGCGTTGAATTTTATAGTCCATGACCTTCAAATTACTTCTTACAACCCAATTCGACAGTTTTACCACTCAACTGGAAGTTTTGATCATCCATTTCGAAGTTTGTATTGTAAGATGTCAGAGGAGTGGGCAAAAGACAGATGGAGGCTGAAGGAATCGAACCAACGGCCTTTCGATACGTATGCGACTGCTCTACCACTGAGCTAAGCCCCCGTTGACTATCCTCGTGCTCGTGCTATTGGTCTTGGGTGCGGGCATCTCACAGGGATCTTACAACTCCCTTACAGTATGCACCACCGGTAAGAGCCGGGAGGGCGACCGTAAATTAGGTTCTAGTGATACAGCCGTCTAATATCGATTTTTGAGCTCTACGTCGTAAGGTCCCACTATAGGATTTTTTTGGGATTTTCTGAGTTTCACTGTACGGGTCATAGGTGATTTTGCTCGGTTCTCTCAGATAGTGTCTCGTATACGTATACTTGTTATGCTTGTTATAAGTATACATGTTGTCCTGATGATATCGTAATTTCATGACGGGGATCTATCCCTAACAGAACGCTCAGAATCGACTGTTCGCATCGCTTCTCGCCGCTCAAGTCGCCAGTGTTCTCGAACCTTGCCTCCATGATTACGTTCGAGACAATCCTCCGTTATGCATGTAACGACCTTATCAGACCTGCAAATCGAATCAACTCATTTTGCGAGGGAGCTGAACGGTCAAAAAAGATAGAATTAAAGGAATTTCTCGTATTAAGTGTATATTGGCATCCCAAGATGTCTGTCAATAGGATAGTTCAAATCAACTGACTTGGTTGAGCTGAGTTGAGCTCCAAACTTAGCATTATATGCATACAGAAAGTAATAATCAGAAAAAGCGCTTGATGCGACATCCAAATGCGCTTCCATAGAAAATTCGATTCCGTTGCTGATGTCCCATACTCCTCTCTGAAATAGAAGTACATAATGTTGTTATGAATTGACTTACGAAAATCGCTTCAATTCGAGGACAGTTGAAAAACGCAATTCATACCAGCTCGTAAACGTAGTTCTGCCCCGATTCGAGCTCAGCGATGCGAACAGCATCAGGAAGAACATTATCCTCGCTGAGTTCAACGGTGAAATCCCTGGCGAATACCTGAGAATGTTCATCTAGAATAACCATGAAAATCGAAATGATCTAAAAAAATCGAACAACAGACATCAAAAGTCGTGTTGCATTTGTTGATGATGTTGACACGCTGTACTGCAAGTGTACAATGAAGAGAAGAAAGAAAGACGACTGCCACCAAAAAGCGCATGCTGCCAAGTGGAAGATGGAAAAAAGAAAGAGAGGCGGGTATTCATTTCAGTTTCCCGACTGATTTGCCTTTCTGGAACAAAAGGATGAAGAAAAATCCTTTCTCTCTTCTTGAATCATCACAAACTCCTTTCTTATTCGAAACCCACATTTCGATAAATCACCCATAGAAATTTTCGTGTAGACAAGTTTCAAAGCAATCGATTTATTCTCGAGAAATATCATGGACGTATGCTACAGTATGTAATTTATCAATTATCGGCAGTTATTAGTTGAGATGAGTAAGATTCAAGGACAGTAAGTGAGGGAGAAATCGCCACCGGTTGCTACATCCGCAGTCTGCAAAAATTTCTTCAAAGACACGGTTAAGGAAAAAAAAAATAATTTGTATACTTTCATTTGATTATTTCATTAGCGATAAAAGTGCGCATACTTCCATAGTCTCGTGTCGGCCTCCCTTATCAAAGCAGGTCGCATTTCTGCAGGTGAACACTTTGTCGCCTCTGAAAAAAGGATTCTCACTGTATACGACAATTATAAGCAAAGCCCTCTACTACTTTAGCGCCCCTGTACTTTTCCGAACAAGAACGTGATAACCATATCAGTTTCATAATCTCAGGATTTAGCGATTTGTGACCAGGATGAATGTGCAGGAGTGCCGCTTGTTCGTGCAACTGATACTGCTCACTTGGTCGCACTAATCTGCATTCCAATATCGAATCCGTTGTAGATGCTCAATCCGTACGAGTCACTCCACCACCCGGGAGTAAACGATGCCATCGTCGCGTATTCTCCGAACATATCTGACCGTTTGTCGGCGAAAAGTCGGCCGTCGTTCTGATTAATATTGTGCAGACCCGAGGAAACAGCGGGTATTGGTGGGGGCAAATCCAATCCAAGTTAGGCAATCCAAGTTATTGAACTAGCTAACAATAAGGGAAACTACAAAAGTCAAACTACATACGAGCGCAACCGTGGCATTCTTTCCAGAAGGGAGGTTAGTAACGAGGTGCCAACTTCCCCACTGATAGCAGTATTTATCGCAGTCGTATACCTGAAAGTTATCTGTGAATCAATAGAACTGCGCAAGAAACGCTCACATCAACATCATGCGAACACTTGTTGAAGAGGAAGACGTGCTGGCCACCAAGGATGCAATGAAGTGAAGTTGCGAGCAAGAGAACGAGAAGAGAGCGCATTATTTTCACGGTCTCCTATTTCTCTTACAATTGGAGCTGTTTTATACGAAGAATGGTTGAATCAGAGGATAAAAATAGCTTCGACACAATTCGTGCATCCTTACAATTCCTATCGTTGATGATGTGTTATCGGGTGAATGATAGAATCGAATCGACAAAAATAGGCGAATTTTCGCGAGAAACGAATTCTTCTCGTTGATACGCATTTGTCTTTTGAATGACGAGTTTTCTCGTGAAATTGGCTACGATAGAGAAATAAACTGCACAACAACTTGTGATTCTACTCAATAGGAGGAGTATATTGGGCTGTAAACTACCCAGTGGCAAAGCTTTTGCAATCTCGCTTCAGAATTGAAGTGAACTGAAACGCTTACTCGGATTTCACCTGACTTTCATCTCGCTCTACCATTATTCGTAGAGTTATAGTTGGACATTCATCATGGCGACTCCACCTCCAACGAAACGATCGAAGACTTCTGTCGAAACGAGGGATGCTACCACGCAAGCTGAACCAGAGCGCCTTGAAACTGTTCAATAATCCGCCGATTTGGAATCTACATTCTCACTTCAAGGTCTTCCCAAAGAACTCGTGTGGAAAATCATCGAGTATTCTCCGGAATCCGTTAGCCATTTGCGTTTGGTCAGCTATGCAACATTTTCAAAAGTACGAAATCTCCAACAATTTCAGACCTCTCAATGGCTCAAGTACTCAGTCGATGAATATGCTATGGACTGCCCTTCCTTCATTTTCGTGGAGAAACTCACATTTTTCATTTTTGAATGGCAGAAATCGAAGATTGATATTGAGTTGGAAATACCAGAAAGAAAAGCAAGTCTGTTCAATCTGAAAGGAAAGCTGCAACACCTTCCATCACTTTCCACTAAAGGTTTCAAACTGATTAGATGCCTAAATGAATTAAAAGTGAGTACTACAATGAATTTGATGCATGTTCTTCAAGACAAATGACATTTTTCGTCTCTCAAGTACACACAAATTTATAGACCTATAAGAGTTACAATCTCAACAACGAGATGATTGATGAGAGAATGTTGAATTTTCTTGTCGATAGAATCGGGAAGAACATCGGAAAAGTTGTGATAAACGGATGCCACGATGGAAAGGCGATTGCTACAATGGCTCGAGTTCTCAAGATATTTCATTGTTCGTCGTTGGGCTTCATCGTTGATCACGTTACGAATCATGATGCGTAAGATCAAAAAGTGTTTCTTTTTCGAATGGAACAAACATTTTATTTATAGTTCTTCTATCCTTAAACTTATCGACGAAAACAAAATATACCACCTGGCATTGAGCGTGAATGAGACTTCGGACAACGACGACTTAGGTTTGAAAATTAACTTGAATCTAGAAATGCATATCGCATCTTTTGAAGGCAAAGTAAACACATTTTCAGTGAGCCTTCTACTTGAATTATCATCACGACTCAAATCCCTGCACATCAAACCAAGAAATGAAAATGACCTTTCCGAAACCAATTTTTTTTTTGGCGTCTTCGAAGATTGGGCCACGTTACTGATTGAAATGCTGTCGAGAAAGCTTAGTAAACTGTTCATTGACAATAAACTCAGTAGTAAGTGGCTTACGGAAGACGGAGTCGCAAAGCTCAAAAAGGTGCGCGTAATTGTCTGTGCTGATTCAAAGTTGAATTCCAGCATCTACCGCACCTTGGAAAGCAAATTTGGTTCACTGCTTCGGGCGTCTGTATACCTGCTCCAGAGTACAATGATAATGGCCACATCGTGCGATGTAAGTTACCTGTTCCAAATCAATAATGAACCTGTCTTTCAGCCGTTAACAACTTTCTCTTCGAGTTGAAGGAGATGAATTATGCTGGCGAAGTTTACGGCGATAATGGTAATCATGATAAGCTAATGATCAAGCATGCGTCGAGAATGCATGAAAAGTGCAACTACCTTTAAACTCTTCGAATATTCTCTCATCATGGTTCATCACCAAATTTTGAATGTGTATTTAGTCATTAGAACGACGGTTCAATTCTTGTTCATCTACGAAATATTTTTGAATAAATATTCCCGCAAATATAATTTAGATATTCCAGCAAGCCAACCTAGAGGCAAGCCTCTCACAAGCAACTTTGACATAACAACTGAAGAAGCGCTACCGCGAATTATCAAGCGACGCTTATTAATGCGGCGCCTCTGTTTGTGCTCTCATAAATTTATCAGCATCCAAACTAATTCTTATTCAGAATGGGGGCAGAACCATCGCCGAAACGTTTGAATCCTTTGGATTCTCTGTACTCTAACTCTCCAATCACTCTCCAACGACTTCCGAAAGAGCTCTTCTGGCAAATCATCGAGTATGCGCCGGAAGCTGTTAGTGCACTGCGATCGGTCAGTTGCTCTTGAATCCATCGTAAAGTAAAATCATGAAACTAGAAATTTTTAGACATCTCACACATTCAAGAACCTGGTGGACTGTTACGCAATCAATTGTGACACAATCGCTAAACTCACGTTTGTCGGATATGAATGGAAAAAGTCGAAGATCGATATCGCGATGGAAATTCCTAGTAATAAAATCAATTTGTTCAAACTGCGAAGGAGATTGCTTCAACTTCAACTACTGCTCGGCAAGTGTTTCCAAATCGTGGAACATGAAGCCAAATGTCCAATGGTGTGTGCATTCAAAATAGTAATGAACTTTTGCGCGTGAAATTTTTTTTGGTTTATCACTATAGAAAATTATGGAAATTACATTTCATGTTTAGTTTTTGATAGATACAGTTGATAACCGCTGAATCATGCAGATCTACAAGAGTATCAATATGGACTTCGAACATTTGAATCAGAATCTTGCTAGTTGCATTGGAAGAAGAATAGGAAAAGTCGTGTTACAAGATTGCTACGATTGCAAGGCTCGCATGGCCATTGCACAATACATCAAGCGGTTTCATTGCCATTCGCTGGGTTTTTCTATTGACGAATTCTCAAAGAATGATGCGCAAGTCTTTTTACATTTCGGTTGTTTCTCCTTTCTTCAACCTCAGTTCAACAGGAAATGCTAGGATGCAAATATCGCATTTCTTAAAGTTCCGTCCCGCAAGATTAAGTCTTGAAATCGTGTGTTTGGCTAAATGAAATTACAGCTTTTTTTTGCAGGGAGTTTCTTTATGAAGTTATCGACGAGAATAACATTAAAAGCCTATCATTGGACGTTAAAAGCTATTCGATATATTCAGGTAAGTTAACTTTCATGAATCACTTTCCGTAAATCTTTCAGATCAGCTCTTGCTCGAGTTATCCACACGTCTTTCTTCTCTGCACATCGATCGATTCGAAACAGAAACGGAAACTCAGCGTCTCAACTGGGAATCGATCATTGTCGAAATGCTCTCGAATAAGCTCAATAAACTGTGCATAGGCAATGCATCGTACCTGCACTTCACAGACAACAATGCTGCACTACTCAAAACGGTTCCATTTTTATTGCATAATTGAAAGATCTTGATCTGGACAGTTGGGGAACTACATTATTTTCATTCGAGAATTTCAGCAACTTCCTGAACTGGGAAAGAGAGCGTGGTTCTCAGCTTGCGGATATTTCTCGCCAGCGCTTGATGTCATTGAGCACGAACACCAGATCAAAGGTTTGATTTGTGATATTTTGATTAGAATTCAACTAGAATTTCAGTGGTCGAAATCTATCCCTTCTCAATATTCGGCTTTGTTCGAGACGAGCATCATCTAACGATCAGACATACTTCGAGAGTGAGTGAAGAGTGTGAGCACTGTTCGCAGTGGCTGCTATGATTTCACTCCATCCCCGTTTACAAACCCTGCAAGAAACCAGTTCATTTAGGGAATCGTTGTAACTCATTTAATTTTCGCTCCTCAATTTCTTTTGTAAAACATTCACATAACATTGTTTCGCTCGTTTCATCATAAATTGCCTCCGATTTTTTTCTGATGCAACGCAAGACAGTTTCACTCGGAAAACACTCAGATACAAAGACACACTCAGATAGTTGACAGATAGACGGTTCATTAGTACAAAAAACTAAACAATTAACTGTTTCCGCGAAATGAAAAACAAATTATACTAAAATAGAGCCTACATGACATACCTCGCCAAAAGATTGCATATTCATGTAGGCCGATCTCTCTTCACGACAACTGGTAAATAATTGACGAAACACGCAAAGATAGCGCATGACAATTCGGCACACAACGGTGCTTTAAATGCGGGCTACACACAGAATACATGATAACGTGATTTATCATGCATAAATTACTCAGAGAGTTCCCCACACATTTCATCCTCATCAAACGCAAGATGCAGAGTCTAGAGAGTAGGCAGCTCCCGTGCTGATTTCTCCGCCAAACCACGTGCCACCCTGCACAAATGTATGTAAGAGGTGTTAGAGAAGCTTATTGCGTGCGTGTACTCACTGCACAGAAGACCATCGCGTTTCCGGGACTGATAAAGTGGTCCTGTGCTAGCCAGCCTCCTCGTCGTGTACTGAAAATACACGAGGGATAGACGAATCGTTTGAGATTGTTTGTTGTTGTTGTTGTTGTTGTTGTTGTTGTTGTTGTTGTTGTTGTTGTTGTTGTTTTAACATAGGAGTTTGCTCACTTAAGCCTCCGACCGGCCGGGCAGGCTCCGAGGACATTGATAGTAGGCTGCGTTCCGCCGTTCGGATGAGCAGCCAGAGCAGACTCGCAAGGGCAGTCATCGCCTGAGTTATCGAGACTATTGGGTTTTTGAGAGGATTCATCAAACAAACTTACCGAGCTCCGCGCACATCACAGTGATGGCGCAATTGTTCCAGCTATTGTAGTCGGTCGGTAGCACGATATTCCACTGCGATATGACTTAGAGCAGGGAATTCAAGAACGTTTGTAATGATAATACATGTATCACGCTAATCGGCCAAGAACCCCGATCTCAAATGGTCGCTAAAATCATTCAATGCACAAGAGCGCGTCTCAATTTGTATCAAATCTTGTCTCTTGGATCCCTTTCTCAAAATATGAAATCAAATATTTCGATAAGGCCAGTAATTTTGTTTTAATTTTAAAGAAAATGATCGAGCTGATTTGAATTACGTATTATCTTTATTCTTACTGCGTTTGATGCAGCGTCATACGTGGTCCTTGAATCCGTTGTGAACGAAGTGTAATATCCGTTGCAGGTCAAAACTCTGAAGTTCGTTCATCAAGATTAAATACCGTCAAGCGGGAGTAAAATGAACGATTTACGGTATTTTACGGTATTTTACCGTATTTTACTGTAATCCCTGGCAAATCCGCTAGAGTGGACCAAAAATGGACAGCTTTCGGATTTGATCATTTCAAGTGAATACCTAAAATGTGTCGGCAGGGAATTTTGATTGGCCTCTTCTAAGTGGTCGAAATCGGGTAGGGGTGTGGAGTGGGTGGAGACAGGGTTGGGAACCTAACAAGAGTATAGGCACTAAACTTGTTTCTTTCGTTCATCTCTCTGCAAACCACAGTATGAGTATGCCAAAAATGTGATTATACTATTGCAAGTTGAGGAATTGGAACCAACTCTTTTTCACAGGGTCAACCCTTTCCGCTCCCACTCCATACACCTACCCGATTTCGACCACTTAGAAGAGGCCAATCAAAATTTCCTGCCGACACATTTTTGGTATTTACCTGAAATGATCAAATCCGAAAGCTGTCCATTTTTGGTCCACTCTGGCGGATTTGCCAGCGATTACAGTAAAATACCGTAAAATACCGCAAAATACCGTAAATCGTTCATTTTACTCCCGCTTGACGGTACTGAAAAGAGCAATACCTTCCTCCAGCTTCCTTTACCTCCTGGTATTCGAAAACGAATTTTGAATTTGCATATGCAAATTATTTTGTCGAATATAAATTTCATGGTTGTATTGCTAATGCTTCAAACTATATCCTGTAAAAATTTCAGCCCAATCGGTCAACTAGAGAAAAAGATATGAGGAAAACATGTAATGAAGCATGTTTGCAGCATGGTTGCAGCACGGCTGCACCGATCGAAATGGTGCAAAATGAAATTGCCCATGGTGATGACCACCCTCGAGAACCTCTCTGTGCACATTTTCGAAATTTCACTGTTCCAGGTCATGCTTGATACTTACGCAACCGGCCTCATATGAACAGAGGATGAACGGTGCTTGCCCCTTTCAACTAACCAGTGCGTCATTCCGGCAATTTATCACACACGCTCTCCAGGAAGGAACGTTAGGCATAACGCTGAAATTAAATTGAAGTATCTGAGGCAAACTGAGAATACCTGAGAACTTTCTTGGGTCTGGAATATTGCTCATCTACGAAACATTGGGAAGCGCCTTTCTTGAATATTTCATTGAAGTTTCGATCAATACAGCAAGTGGCTTACCGTAATGAGCAAGCTCAAAACTAGGTATAACTCTGTAGAGATCATTGTCAGGATGGGCAAGTCAACTTCATCTGAAGCATTGTTGAAGGCAAGACAATCAAACGATAAGCTATGTCTTCCGATCTATGCTGCCATGACGAATTGTGGTGAAAGAAGAATTGGGAGAGAAGATTCTTTCTTTCTCCACTCTCTTTCTCGGTATGTCAGGCCTGCTAGAGTGAGTGTACTTCAAAGAGAGCGGAAGAAGCGCTACGCTAGCAACCTTAAACAATAGCAGCGTAGATGGAGGGACATCGCTGTTAAAAGTATACCTTGATGTAGCCTGCGGTGCGTTTTTCTTCGTAGAAACTCTTGACAGCATCAATTATCTTCACAGCAAGCGCTAACCTACGAGCGACTGAGTGAAGCAAAACGACTCTTTCTTGAAGATCCACTTGCTCATTCTGCAACGCTCCTCGAGAGATCGACTCATACTGGAACTACAGAAAACAAGGAAAACAAGAAACAAAAACGCCAATAGAACAGTGTTTGAGTAACGTCCAATAAGGAGTAGTTATTGTTTTTTATCGCTCAATTTGAATCAACTATTGGACATTGTCAATGAACGTAATGATTAAATTACATTAATTTTCTTATTCAATTAGCAGAAATTCGTTCATCCATTCATCCATTTCATTCGGCTAAATCCCCTTCTATTCTGGTACTCATTTGGCCCTCTCTCACAATCACTAGTTCTGCACAAAATACAGGCTCTCACCGAAGCCGAACAAGCAATTTTCTCGAAATTATCATCTTGGTCAGTAATCAGTTTGAGTGAGACCCCGTTCCTCTCTAGTTCCGATGCCAACCAATTCCAGAAATTAGCATTATCGAGAAAGTTGCTTCTTTCTTGTGCCGAA
>LS515953.1:27508-55720 GCA_900490845.1 Pristionchus japonicus | reverse complement strand
TTCAATTTCCTGATTATAGAATTTTTTAATAAATATACTGTCGTGTGAAATCGATAGTGCAACCCACGAGCTCCTCGCCGTTACTTGGTTTTCTCCTAAATTTCACTCCTCGAGCAACCCAATCGCTTAGGACCGCCTGGGACCGTCTCCGACCGGCCGGGACGGATTGTTTTCACTAGGGAAACAACCAGGACTGTAACAGCGGAACGAACTGACCTGTGGTTCCGATGGTTGCGACTGCAATGATGAGCAGAAAGCAGAGAGTGGAGAATGTCATTCGCTTCTTCGACCACTTCTGAAAATCATGATCGCAATTTATTTACGGTACTGGGAACTTTCAGTTTTCTCGTATTCAACACATCTGTGTTACAAAACGTGAGATCACTGAGGATCAAAAGGCATGTAGATTGGAGAAAGCCGTACCTTCTTCTTGTCGAAGTCTTCGTTGACGACGTACACAAACTTCTTCGTTGTTGGCTCCTCCATCTTTAATTCACTTATCGTTAGAATTAATTAAATTTTAATTTAAAAAGAAAAAAAGGTAACTTACATCCACATTAAACGACGGCATCCCCAGCAGTGAACCGCTCAGAGTACGGATCGGAGAAATCACTGAGTGTGTCAATCGTTTTGCATGGCGCAATAAAGCCACGCCAATTTTGCAAATGAAACCTTCCCATTGGCAGGGATTGCGTGAAATTTTCTTGAAATCTTATCAGATGAAGATCGTTTTAGGCGATAGAAATAGTGGCATAGCCGATGGAGTAGCTCGTTTTATTTTACTGGTTTTTGTATACCATGAAAAAATAACATTCTTTCTTTTCCTGACTATTGTTTTCATGACTTTGATAGCCAAAGCGAATTCGCGTGCTTGAGAAAACCACTATGCTGAGGTTCTCGAGAAACGGTTGAGGAGTTGTTTATCAATCATGAATTTTAGATGAACACAAATAAACAAAGTAGGATATTATGAGATCGATACAAAAAGTTTCATGAGAACATGTGGTTCAAACGCAAGTACACTCGTTTCCTTTTTTGTAATCAGAAATTCCGGAACAAGTCTTCTTCTTGAGACCACGAGCTACATCGAAGTAGTCAACCTGCGATATCGATCGATGATCATAAGCAAGGATACCGTATACCTTGAAATCTTCTCCTTCCGGGATGAACAAATCGGGTTTGGTGGCACGAGATTCCGAATTGAGGACACACTCCTGGGTACGGTAACTGGTTTATTAGGGCATTCTCATGATTTCCCACCATTTCGTTGTAATAGTACATCACAGACTTGCATTCGAAATCGTTCTCAGAGTTGTCTGAGTAAGCATCAAGTCTGAGAGGGCGTCCCATGTCCGGTTGAGATCTGTTAAGGATTCCGGAGTGTGATTAATTATGGGCTCACTTACTTTGAGCAGTATTTGAGGCACAAATCGACCGAAGGAACATTCTCGAGGACGATTGTAGCATATCCAATAAGAACTCTCTGTTGAACTGGAGCGAAACAAGCGTACGACGCTGGAAAATGAATAATTTGTTCTATTGCTTCATGGATTCCTTAGCAAAATCGTCAATTGTCTTTCTTAAACTCACGTTTAGCGGCGAAGCTGCGTTTCATTCTCGATAGCGGAGTCGAATCAGTGCTGGGAGTCAGGAAAGTTGCAGGAGACGTCCCATTGAGCGAAGTGTTGGCGTTAGCGGAGACCTCGTTCACAGGGGCAACTGGAATGCTGAGTTTCGGAATTACCAATTTCGCCGATATTAAAAAGGAGTTGAAACGAACCAGTGCAGTTCTTGTAGAGCACAAAGATGAGAAGGAGAAGAAGACTGAGTATTATTCCAGCATAAGTTGACCTCTTCTTTGGCTGATTGTTGGCCTGGAATGATTTGAGATTTGATCTTTGATCTTTCCTACCTTCTTGCTTCCATCGACGTTCCCATTGTTGTCATCGCACTTCTGATTTGAATTTTCTCCCATCTGAAAATTGATGAAATCATTCACGTACAGCATATCAGTGCGTTCGCGTAAGAATCACACATATCCAGGGTATTCCGGTACAGCAAAAAACGCCACTATGAGTTACCTACAAATTATGATAGGCCTAGGTGCCATACATCGATTTCTGATAATGTTATGTGCCAGTCATCCTCATTTGCATAATTGCATGGTCTCAAAGTTTGACCATATTTTCACGTTTATTGCTTCAACTCAGCGGAAAGTCATCGGATCTTCATGAAAATTTGGCTCAGTCCCTGATTTGACATGCGCAACACGCTCCAGTTGTTTGTTTGTTCAAATGTTGACTTTTGTTTTTTTCAGGTCATCTTTGACCCTAGATTTCTCGAATACTATGCCGAACACCTTGCTAATTTTTTGATATGTTGTAGGCCTGGACTAGAGCTATCGATTTTATATATATATGTGGGCATTTCGAGCGTACCTTCGTGGTGTAGAACGCGAAAAATTGGTCACCACATTTACCGAATTAACGTTCACTCCGTGCCGCTCACCCCGCCTGTGCGGTGAGGAATGAGAGGAATGAGAGAATAATCACTCTCTCTCATTCTTGGACGCGCGCTTTTCATTCTCTCCTCTCATTCCTCACCGCGCGGGCGGGGTTTGCAGTGTGAAGAGAGGCGTCATTCGCTCAAAATGGTTACCAGTTTTTCGCGTTTTACACCACGCAGGTACGTTCGAAATGCCCACATATATATATAAAATCGATAGCTCTGGTCAAGACCTACAACATATCAAAAAATTAGCAAGGTGTTCGGCTTAGTATTCGAGAAATCTTAGGTCAAAGTTGACCGAAAAAAATGAAACTGAAAATTTGCATAAACAAACAACTGGAGCATGTTCGGCATGTCAAATCAGGCATGGAGCCAAATTTTCATGAAAACCTGATGACTTTCCGCTGAGTTGAAACAATAAACGTGAAAATATGGTCAATCTTTGAGACCATGCAATTATGCAAATGAGGATGACTGACACATAACATTATCAGAAATCGATGTAGGTCCCATAGGGCTATCGAAATCTGTCAAATGTAGAGTTGCTCATTTTTTCCTGTACCGAGAGGTATGCGATTCTTAGGCGAACGCACTGATATAAGGAATAACTTCTTCAACCTAGCGAAGAGCACAATGATTCAATGAATGAGCTCACTCACTCTTGCAATTGAGAAGTAGCTCCGCCCATTCTCATCACTTGAGAATAATGGAGGCAGGCCTAGTGGACTGGATTTTGAATGCGCATCAGATCAGTAATTTCCCAGAGGCGGGCCTCTCTCCAATGGTTCTCAGCCTTTCGGGAGATAAGCAAAATACAAATTGTTGGCAATAACAAAAAAGTGATTGAAGATTGATAAATACGATACCAAATCAGAACGCAAAGTAGAAACAGCAAAAAATGGAAAGAAAAACTATCATTTTCCTAATTTTAATCACGTACGCAAATATTAATTTGGCTGATACCTTCTCATTTCCTTCTCTCTACCTCGTCTGGAGTGGTTGGGTCCTCAATTCTTTTCCTGAAATCACCTCCACAGTTTCAGTCTCGGCATCCAGACAATGAAATTTGCTGTTCTCATTTCGGTGCTGATTGCGAGCTGTCTGGGCGCGGTGAGTTCAAGATTTTGATTGAGATGATCAAGCTAATCAGGCTCATCAAGCTCTCTCACTATGATTCTGATCGGAATGAAATGAGAGCATTGCAGGTAAAACACTCAGTCCGCGTTCGCGGGTTTGTTTCGTGCTCGAAACCCTTCTACTACAGCGTCAATCTATGGGTGGGTGCCAACGTTACAGATAACCTGCCTTCTAACTTCTTTTGTGGTACCAATAACATGCTGTGATAAGATATTGATGTGTATGTCTGTGCATTGTTGTTGGATACTCGTTGATAGTTGTTGAGAGGGAATCACAAGTTGAGGGCGTGTAAGAGAGTTTGAATGATAACTATCGTTTTCCAGGACAACTTGAAGCACGACCTACTCGGCAACCTCGAGGTATCACCGATTCACTCTAATCGTCAATCTCGACCATTTCAGACCTTCCAACTCTCACCCAATATGTCTGCCTACGAGATTTTCCGCACTGTAAGAACTATGCTTTCTGTGTCTCTTCCACCTACCGAGAGAATACTGGACCGGAATTTTGACAATGTTCAATTCGTCAGTCACGAGAGTTTCTTCAGGACTGGGGCGGATGGTACGAGCGCCAAGTCGTGCCCGTGATGACCATCGAGCACTCGTGCGGGGAAGGTTTGTTGTTTATCAAAACAACAACAACAAACGACGACAAAACAACAACAACAACAACAACAACAACAACAACAACAACAACATCAACATCAACAATAACAACAACATCAACAGCAACAATAACATTGCAGCTAACGGGTGCGTGTGCAAGGACTTTCGCGAGCGAACTTGGAGAGAGATGTGAGTTGTTTTGCCACTTTAGGAGATTCTGCGAGTCCAAAAAACCATTAAGTTGAAACTCATTTCAAAATGACTTCACTTATTCCAGTGACAGTCTCTATGCGGGCTCCGAAGACGTCAATCTAGCCTTTAAAACGACTGAACTGGCCTACTGCGATTTCTGTCAGATGGCACGCAAAGCGAGAGGACTGTAAGGTACGGTAGGATCTACTGTAACCTGTCTACAGTACCCTCCATTTAGCGGACGTTCACTGCATGTGCACCACAGTCAATGTCTTTGTTCGATTATCCCCCTTTGATAAATGGGTTTTCCTTCTTCTTCTGAAAATCGTATGCAAAGTTTCCATGGAAAAAATCACACTGTGAATCGACATGTGAAACATTCACCGTTTGCATTTTTCATCTTATTTCCATTTGTTATTCATTTCACTCTCCACCTCACTCCTCTCATTTTTGTCTCTCTGCCTCTCCTGAAGAGGTCGGTCTCACTCTCTTCTCTCATTACTCACGTTCATCTTCAGTTTCCTCAACCGCAAAATGAAGCTTATCGTGCTCATTTCCGTGCTGACCACGGTCCTCTGTAAGGAGTATCATCCCGTGGAAGTGCAAGTGACCGTGCGAGGAACTCTCACTTGCTCCGCGCCGTTCCACTACAGAATCAGCCTCTGGGTGAGGATTATGTTCCCTTATCTCCCCTGCTGCTTTCCTTGACTTGTCAAAAGCTTCTTATTATCCTTATTCTTAGTTCACCGTCCGAGAAAATTAACACAATTCATCATAATTCCAGGAGGAAGACAACTTCAGTCACGATCTGTTCGGCAAACTCAAGGTATTCAAGATTTTGGACTTTCGAAAAAGAACTCATTCCAGACCACACAGTCAACCGGCAATAGCGCAACGTACGAAGTCTCCGGAATGGTTCGATTTCAGTGATACCTATTTCCGGAAGGCAGTTTTTCGCAGATTTGGGCGTATTTTTCAGGGAACGGAGAGCAAAAATTCGGTGAAGTGGGGCTTCGAGAAGGCGATCGAGCCAGTGATGACCATCGAGCACTCGTGTGGAGCTAGTGCGTTTTAATTAATTAATTAAGTAATTACTTAATTAGTAATTAATTAATTAATTCTTCAGTTAGCTCGTGCGTCTGCAAGGATTTGGGCGATCCGACCGAAGATGTCGAGCTGACTGTCGACCTTAATCTGGAGGTAACTTTCGCCAGCGTTGATTCCGACTCAGAACCATCATCCAAAGACTGTCACGCTGAGTTTTCTCACCCGCATTGAGCAGCTCGCATTGGTTCAAAAAAAGTGCAGCTTTACCAATGATTCGAAATAAATAGTGTTGAATTTCAGAAACCGGGTCTCGAGCACTGTTCCTTCTGCGACCTCGCTCAGGATCAGCGAGGCAAGGAGTGAGGAGGAGTGTCGACTACCGTCCTGCTTACCGTATCCTAAGTACCGTAATCCGTCTGGTACATGATGCATGCAAATAAAGATATTGTTTCTTTCCGCCTTTGCCGTTTTGTATACTGCGCAATATTCTTCTCCTCCCGTCTCTTCATAGTTTCCATTACACTGTATCCCCCTGATGACATTTGAATCGGAAGAGTTATCCGCTATCGCTTCTCGTCCACTTTCTTTTCGTACAGCCATCCTCTTGCCTTCCACTATGTCATTCTCATTCTGCTTTCTTATTTCCAAGCTTTCACTTACACCTCTACGTTGTGTTTCCCTGTTACTGATCACCTATTGAATGTTCATTACTTGGACTTTGCAGAGCTCTACCTGCTCTCAGTATGTATCAGTTAAGAAGAAAAATCGATTTCACATAAATCTATCGCTCCGAGGGAAGGAAATATAACGTATGTAATTCCTTGTTTGGGTTGATGAGTTTGATGGTTGTATGTTGAGCAGGATAAGAACCGAGGAATGATCGACCTGAAGGCAGAAGGGACGCTATCGACGCCGCTGTGAGGAGAATAGGCCACAAGTTCATGGTCGAGGTTGAAGTATTGGGAGCAGAGCTGATTAAAGGTCGACCCAACGGTAAGCGGCACCCACCCCAAGAATTTTCTCCCCCCCCCCATCTCACTTCGTAATTGTCATTACAGTTCTTTCAACAACACAGGATCGAAACTACGCAGAATAATCGTTCTTTTTGTTCGTCACCTTCAACCCTTGACGCCGGCGAGTGCCCAGACACTGTTCCCATTCCACCTTTTGTATTCCCCTCAGTGTATCGGCGATGGGCCCCTTCTCTCTCCCTCTCTTTCTCTTCTCTCTTATCATTCAGTTGTGGATAAATTGTTGAAGTTATCCTATTTCTACTGAACAGACGGAAACAGAATCATCATCGCGAGTCAATTACACTGAGTCTTTAGCTGATTCATTGTGCGATAGATCATCATCTTGTGTTATTCATCACGTTCTCTTGCAGTTCTACTCACTGCGGATCTCCTTCTCGGACCACTCTCTTTATCAGACATAGAAGAGTATGAAACGCATTGCGCGTGTGAGTGAAAGATGGAGACATACAATAGCGAGAGGGGGGGGGAGGGGGTGAAGCACGGGTCAAGGTGTAAAAAATAACCGCATCTATGGTGAACAATCAGCCTACAACAAAGTTGACGCAAGTAGAGAGGGTCATATGAGAGGACCAAAGCGATGCAGCGTAGAGAGCAATATCAGGTAGGAACCTACTCTATTTCTTCGTCCTCGATCACATCGTCATTAGAGAAGACCAGACACAGAGCCTGGGTGACGACTTCCCCTTCTTATCCGCATTTTAAGTGTAGAAACCAGAGTCCGAGAAGCTGTAAATGATATTTATTATCCCTTCATCAATGCTCCTCCGATACGAGAAAAGGATGAGAAACTGGCAATGTGCCCATTGATGAATAGATGAATTAGCCTTTCGGATTAAGCATCCGCGAAATTCGTTGTTGCCCGTAGTTGATGATATGTAGAGGTAATGCCATCGGTCGTCCGAATGTATGTCGGACTAACTGAAAAAATTCAATCATTCACAATACTCAAAAATAGAGCAACAATGAAAAAAACGAGAAGTTCCAGAACGCACATGCATGCGAGTAAGATAGAGGAAGACACGGAGGCCGTCTCAAGAATGGGCGTCCCATGTGATTGTTGCGTCATCCAAGCACTGGATGCGAGAACAGAAGGAGGGAGGGAGGGGAACAAAGTCGTTCATTAAATGACAATGGACTTGAACCGCCTGCTGTGCGTTGCGTCACACTGGGTCAGAGTGAGAGAGAGAGAGAGAGAGAAGGAGATGTTCCAAGCGAGAGACAGGCCAAATCAAGAAGAGTAGATTGGAAGGAAGAGATGGTTGCTGACAACCTTTTCCAAATAAATCGGAACGAACGACAGAAGGGCTCACACACTTTATCAGATTGAGATTTGCGCGGAAATGCGAAAAAATGGTGATTCAGGAGTGTTATCGGAAGAAGTGAGTACAATGGGGGGAGAGTCACTATAGCTAGAGATGGGATCGGGACAGATCGGTCGGTATCAAAGCCTATTTACTAATGTGGGAATAGGCGGGGAACGCTTCACGAAAGCAGTTGCGTGAAGGGTTAGGACTGCGTAGGTGTTGAATGAGAGATTTGGGTGAAGTGGAGGAACACAAGTATCGCGTTAGATCTTGAAGATGATGAAATCGTCTAGGTGGACATCAGTTGTGAACTGCTCGCCCTGCAATTGCAGAAGATCACGAATCGTTTGATTGAGCATGAGAAGCGAGAAGACGAAAATAAAACGCCGATTTCTCAAACTGGAAACGGTTTTCTACCTCACACTCGGTAAAAAGTGACACAAAAATCAGTACGAAAGAAGCAAATCGAGCTCACTTGTGCCCATATGTGCTCCTCATCAGAGTCGTAAAAACCGCTTTATGCTTGCTAACGTCTTTTTATCTGGTTGAGGCGAAGAACGTGTCGAAAAGACAATCGGCCGTCCGAATGTAGGTCGAACAAACTAAAAGAGTAAATCTCAGATCATGAAATGCAGTTGCAGCATTGAAAACACAAGTACTTAGAACACGCAAGCATGAGAGGACGGAAAATGAGGCGAATGGGTCCAACTGAAGAATGGGCGTCTCTAGCAACATTCTTTGTTGCGTCATGCAGACACTGGACAAGACATTATTAGAAGAGAGAGCGAGAATAAAGCCCTCCCCTTTAATTACTGTGTGCAGTATCCTGCTGTGCAGTGCCGCATGCTGGGTCAGTGCAAGGCAGGGAAGATTAGGTTTCAAGCGAGAGCTCACAGATCAGAATCGAGACAAGTAAATCAGAAGGAGAAGGGTGTTGCTGACAGCCTGGTTCCTTCTCAGAACACAAACAAACGTTCAGAATAGCATCTTGATCTAGTTTCAAACACATCGAAAATAATGGCGGTTAGAATGGGCGAACGTGAGATTCGTCACTAATACGAGACGAATGTTTATTGTTTTCCAACCCCTCATTCCCTCATTTTCGTCTCTCTCCTTCGTCTGAAGTGGTCAGTTACTCACTTTTCTCCTCAACCCAACTCCGCCTTTCAGTTTCGGCAACCAGGCAATGAAGTTCGCTGTTCTGATTTCGGCGCTGATCGCGAAGGTCCTCTGTGGGGTTCGTTTATCTTCATTTTCGTTCACGCCGAACTTTCCGAATTCCGAAGCTCATCGCCTTCTCTCCAGGTGGAAGTGCAAGTGGTCGTGCGCGGGACTCTCACTTGCTCCCACCCTTTCGACTACATGATCGAAATGCTAGTGAGTTATGCCCATTATATTTCGAAAACCAGACGATAGACTCTTCAAAAGGCGCCCAATCGCCATATCTCGTCTTTATTCCTCTAAATCCGTCCCTAAAATTGAACATGATCAGAGAGAACTTGACAGGAATCCGAGCCGAGGTTTCAGCCAGGAGAAAGAATGGCCAGGCTCACGGTACTCCATCCTGACTACCGTAGTATAAAAAGTCACTTTGCAGTCGCGTCACTCCGTCGGCAACGCCACCTACCGTATCTCCGGAATGGTACGGTAGAAATCAGAATATCGATTGACTCATTGATTTTCAGGGTAGCGAATTCTGGCCGGGAGACAACGAGATCGAACCGAAGATGTACGTCAGTCACACGTGCAGAGGGGGTAAGTTGGGATACGGTAGATGCTCCGAAACAATCGATAATGTACCATATTACAGCCGGAGGTTGCGTTTGCAAGGATTTGGGCGATGTTAGCACGGATTTCGAGACTACGGTCAATATCGATCTGAGCAAACCGGATTGGAAGTCATTCAAGAAGTGTGATGTGTGCTATGGTACACAATATCAGGGTGAGTACCGTATCCTATCGTATCACAATCAATAAGTGCGTTCATTCAGCGATGCGTCAACTCTAATTGCCTTGTAACAAGTAGCTTTCCTGAAATTGAATAAACATTTCCAAAAGTCACTAATTGTTTGATCATCTGATTACCATGGGAAAATTATACTGTTTAAAAAACAATCCCTGTACGCAGTTCATTGTGTTGTTTTCATTTTCACTTCCGAAACAATCGTGAAAATGGGAATATGCACGTTCCTCATTTTGCATAATGGCCTGTTTACATCGAGTTGTTTTTGTTTTCGTTTTCGAATTGATCGTCCTCTTTCTCACTCATTCTCATCTTGCTGTTTCCTCTGAAGACGTTGGTTGCACCGTTTCTCGCCTCTTGTCGATGATGTCGTTTCAGTTTTGGCAACCGAATGAAGCTTGCTGTTCTGATTTCTGTGCTGATCGCGAGCTGCCTTGGATGGGTTCGTTTCTGACGGTTGTGGTTTCATCCATTCACTGGTTAACGTGCAAAAGTATGAGTAAAAGTCAGAAAAGTACATCCATTCCTCAGGTGACGCACGAAGTGACCGTTCGCGGCTCCCTTTTTTGCCCTGAGCCCTTCGTGTTCAAGGTCTTGCTTCGAGTATGTTTCGTCTCTCTCATTTTTCCCTTTCCTAGTAAATAAGTATCGGCCTCATTCTCATTCAATTCATTCACAGGAGGCTGACAACGGCAACGATTTCGAAAAGGTCGCTCATACCGAGGTTTGGTGATGCTGTTGTTGTTGTTGTTGTTGTTGTTGTTGTTGTTGTTGTTGTTGTTGTTGTTGTTGTTGTTGTTGTTGTTGCTGTTGTTGTTTGATTTGCATAACATTGCCTATTTGCAGAATCCTATCCTCGGACACGCTACGATCGCCAACCCCTACAATATAACTGGCAAAGTAAATGAGGAAGGGCGGATTCATCATTGTTGCATCTCTGCTTCAACAACCTTCTTTCAGGCATTCGATGGCTGGCTTGAGGGAACTGTCGAGCCGTATATTGTGATTATGCATACTTGTGGACAAGGTTAAATCACCAGTTTGTAACATGCCAATTATACCATCCTTCTCACTCCTTTCGCCCGCCTGAGCTGTAGACTGAGCTCTACAAAGATGGCCAACAGCCAAAGATGCTTCTGAAATCGTCATTAACGCATAATTGCAGTGATTCAATGCGTCCGTAAGGATTTGGGCGATGTCTCTCGTGATGTCGAGTTCAAAGATGTCAACTTCAATCTGAAGACGGATAACCCGGAGAAGTACAAGTGCAATGACGACAATTGATAAAGTGTGTTTCAACACAATCCAGTCGCATTTACTTCCCGAAAGCTACAAAATATTGGACTGTTTTTCGCGATGGATAGTATTTGCCGCTCTTCTCATCTTCACTCTCCTAGATTTCGATGATCTTCATAAGTCGTTAGCACTTGATCAAAGTATCACAGGCCCACATGCTTCCTCATATCAGGGACACTAGGGTTGCTGATTCGAAAGGGTCCAAATAATCATTCCTTGTTCATTATTTGCTATCTGATAAGCATGGGAAAATGATAAGCTTCGTTGTGAAACACTCCACGTTGGCATTTGATTCGTTGTGTTTTTTTTCTTTCATTTTTTGCATTTGGTCGACTCGCAAACAAAAATGTGTACGTACTTCCTTTTACATAACTCCAATTTACATCTTGTTGTTTTCGCTTCTCACGTATCTTCCTCCCTCATTCTCGTCTCTCAACCTCGTCTGAAGTGGTTGGTCCCTCTTTAATTCGTTCCAAATCAACGTCGTCTTTCCAGTTTCGCCAACCGAAAATGAAGTTTGCTGTTCTGATGTCCGTGCTGATTGCGAGCTGCCTTGGCTGGGTTAGTTTCTGGATGTTCTGGTTTCATCCAATCACAGGTGGTGAGAAATCAGAGTGACTTCCTGATAAAGTAACGATCATTCCTCAGGTCACGCACAAAGTCACCGTTCGCGGCTCGCTCACTTGCCCTGAGCACTTCTACTACAAGGTCTACCTGCGGGTGAGTTTGGAATCTCCCGATACCTCTGCTCCGGCACAACGTGAATTCGCCGGACCATCACACTACTATCCCCCGTCTCCCTCTCATTCCTCTTATTGTCCTGCGAACTGAAGTAGTGATCCCTTAGCGTCTCACACCTCAAACCAATCAAACCCATCACAGGAGGCCGACCGCAACAAGGATTTCGACGCGGTCGCTGAGACCGAGGTTTGTTGTTGTTGTTGTTGTTGTTGTTGTTGTTGTTGTTTGTTGTACACACCGGATTTGCAGCCTGCCCACTCCGACGCGTCAACCCCCGCTCCCTACGTTGTGACTGGCGGTGTGAGTAACATTCAACAGCCTGCACAGTGTGCACACGAATCAAGAGTCAAGGGGATATTGATCTTTGATCTTTCAGGCATTCGATGGCTGGTTTGAGGGCACTGTCGAGCCGTACATTGTGGTCGAGCACACCTGTGGAGGAGGTGAATACTCTGACTAATTTGCCTTGATTGACAGGCCCATATGATGCTCATCTGATCATCGTGAATCATCAATCAATTGCAGTCGGTCAGTGCGTGCGCAAGGACTTGGGCGACGTCTCTGAAGAGAAAGAGTTCAAAGACGTCAATATCGATCTGAAGACGAATACTCTGGAGAAGTACAAGTGCAAGGACGAATAGATTGAACTCCATTTGTTTGAGATGATAAAGTGTGTTTCACCACAATTATTTAGTAAAAACCATGAACTGCAAAATAGTGATATGTTTCTCGCAAACACAAACAAAACACAACCGTTTGCATACTTTTACGCGTAAACACTAATTTGATTCGACATTGTTTGTTTCCTCGCGATCTCTCCCTCCCTCATTCTCGCTTCTCTGCCTCGTCTGAAGAGGTTGGTTGCTCTATTTCTCTCCTTTTATCGATGTTGTTCTCTCAGTTTCACCAACCAGACAATGAAGTTCGCTGTTCTGATCTCGATGCTGATGGCGAGCTGCCATTGCTGGGTTCGTTTTTTTGCATTATTACCAGTATCAGTGATGCTAGATGCCGGCGCTACTTCATTTCGCCGGACCAGCCCATTTCCACTCCTTCCTCTTACTCCAACCCCTTCGTCCGGGCAGAGAGCGGGGAATGAGGGGAGGCTGGTCCGGCGACCTGATGCAGTGCCTGGATGTCCTTGGTCGAGTAAATATCGCCTTGCAGGTCAACGTTCAAGTGGCCATCAGCGGAACGGTCACTTGCCCCTCTGAAGACTTCTACTACAACGTTCTGCTGCGGGTAAGGGCGACAGAGAATGGTTTCGATAAATCATTGGCACACGTTTACCTTGCGCTCCATGAGGTGACTCAAATCATTAGAGTGTCGAAAACAAAACCGCTCATCCCTCCTCCGATTGCGAAGAATGATTGAACTATTCACTTGTAAACAGCTACACAGGTGTTTACAACTCGATCCAAATAGTTGAATAGTCGCAAAATGGGATGTAAACAACTATTTGTTTTGAAATTTAGCATCTAGTTGTTTGTTTTCGACACTCTACATGTGAGGTGAATGACGCATAGGTTAGGGGGAGGTATGGAACAACGATCCGATTATGATGGCATTCTAATCACTCCTTTGCCAGGAGGCAGACAACAATGGCAATTTCGACAAGGTCGGCCGATACGTAAGTTTATGAATGAAAACAAGTTTGAGAACGGTAATTTTGAGGATGGTCGCGGCAAGGCCGGCAAGCCCGCGCCCTTCTACGTTTCTGGCCCTGTATGTTTCACACGCCTGTCGCCAGCTTGATCCTTCCTTTGGCAGTTCTTCAGTTCACCAGCCTCTCATTCCCTTACGTCCCTCTCACACCCTCTCCTTTTTTTACCTCTTTCGCAGGGGTGAAATGAGTAGGATGCTGGTTCGGAGAACAGAAGTAATGCCGAAAGCTCTCTAATGCGACACATGCACCAGTACGACCCAGATCATCGCTGAGAAATGCGCTTCTTCCAGGCATTCGACGGATGGTTTGAGTGGGCAGTCGAGCCATACATCGTCATTCAGCACTCTTGTGGCGAAGGTGATCTAAAAAAATTTATCTTTGTTGTGCTTGAAACTCCGCCTGGCCAGTAGTCTTGATTAGAGTTCGAAATACGGGTAATCGTCTTTTCATACACTCTCTCACCGGTCAGAGAGACGATTGCCCGTATTTTGAACTCTAGTCTTGATGGAATCAATGCTGTGATCAATAGTTCAACCAACCTAACCCTGCCGTATGAACTAATTTCAGTCGGATGCATTCGCATGGACTTCGGAGACGTCAGTAATGATATCGAGTACAAGAATATCGACATAAATCTGGCGACGACTAGACTGGATAAATGCTGAATCCTTAGGGAAAACTTCCTCATTTGACCATAAAGTGTGTTTATCCACTATTCTACGTGCCTATAACACGCTTTTACATATTCGATCATTTGCATCCATCACTTGTTTGTTGATCGCTGCGTTCCTCCCCACTCCCTCATTCTCACATCTCTACCTCGTCTGAAGTGGTTGGTTGCTCCATTTCTCGCCCCAAGTCAACCTTGTTCACAGTTTCGCCATCCGAACAATGAAGCTTGCTCTTCTGATTTCCGTGCTGATTGCGAGCTGCCTTTGCTGGGTGAGGTCCTGACTACTGATTGGTCAAGAATTGATCCTGTTCCAGGTCAAAATTCAAGTGACCGTCAGCGGCAAACTCACTTGCCCCTCTGAGAACTTCCACTACCTAGTGACGCTGCGGGTAAGCTCTCAACACGCTATGGCACTTCTTCACTTTAGGCGCAAACTGACCGCTCTCATGAGCTATGATGAGAATGGGGTAGTAGACTGTTCTATTATCTACTTCGGCGCCTAAAGTAAAGGAGTGCTAACGCAATCTCTAAGTAGTGTGCAAGATTGCGCTGTTGCTTTACAGTTATAGTTAGTGATCGAGGCTTCGAAAGCTGCATCAGTGATAAACTCTAGTCTTTCCAGGAGGCCGATAACAACGGCAATTCCGACAAAGTGGCCGAGTCTGCGGTTCGTTTTCGTTTTTTTTATTCGATAACGGTTCGATAACGTCGATATCACAAACATCGACATTAATCTGGAGTCGAATAACCTGGAGAGATGCCCCCAGTAGATGATAAAGTGCGTTGCTCCGAAGTCTTGTTGTTCTCAATTCAGCGTAATGTGACAACACAGCGTTTTGCCGCGACAGAGAAGGATGACCGAACTGGTTGAATAGAACTGCAAGAATCTATGAGAGAGAGGAGTGATCGCTCTCCCCGCTCATTTGAACAGTTTGCATTGGCGGGAAACTTATCCTTTGTCTAACCCTTCACGGAGAGAACAATAAGGCAAGTCGCTGCCACAGAGATCTTACCAGTCACACTGTGCGGCGCATAGTTCGGTACAGTGTGCAATGGGAACTTAGCTGACGCAATGGATGCGAAAAATGGCCAGTGGATCAATCACTATCACTGATCAATGACCTGAACAAGTCACAAAGCCTACGCTCCCTATCAACGACGACTCTTATCTTTGGGTTCACTGCTCCGGGCGATTTCGAAGTGAGATCAGAAAGAGACCAATCCGTCTTTGTTCACGTGAAGTCGATGCTTTCATCGATAATAGCGTTGATTACTTTACATATCTCTGTTCAACAAATTAATTGGTGATTAACATGTGTTTTACACACTTTCCCTCCTTTCCCGAGAACAACAAAGGATTCAAACGATCGAATCAACACGAAATGTAATACCTGCATGAGTAACAAACAAACTCGTGGAACCGAAAGCATTTGAACTGAGAAAAAAAAGTCTTCCTATTTATCTCGATTCACCTCAAACGAAAACGAAGAACTCTCATCCATTTCAATTCACACATCACTGACCCCATTTCACACTCACTATTCTCGCACTGATAACGGAGTATGTTAGCTTCCTAGGGCTATATAAAGACACTCGCTCAGTTGACTGAATCAACATTCTCCACTTCCTTCTTGTTTCGAATCTTCTATTCATTGGTTCTAGTTAGGGTGTCGGCTTGACAAGAGACACTCTCTTCATTTGGCAAACTCTCTCACCGGCCAGAAAAGCGAGAGAGTGTGCGAAATGAGGAGAGTCATTTCTTGTCAAGCCATCACTAGCTCACTTCCAGTCATGCTCCGAACTCTCCTTGCCTTCTGTGCCGCCCTCGCCCTGGCTGCTGCAGTAGCACCTGCTGTCGACCACAAGCAATCCAACGCTGCAGCCAAACTCATTCCCCAATTGCCTCAGGTGAGCAATTGACACTGTTTCGCTCCTTGAATTAAGATTACTTTGGGCCTTTGAGCCATCACTTCTGGCAGAACCTTCTGGCAATCGAAACTATTTCGATGGTATGCTTCACTTCATTAGAGCCGCAACCTAGCTTCTGACGTCAAGCTGCGGTTGTTGGTTGTCGTTTCTGATGGTGCTCTTTTCCAGAACCGCAATCTCTTCTGCTTCAACTGTTACGAGATGATCGACATCATCGAACAAGAAACGATTCTGGAGGAACCCAATATGAAGAAGGTTTGCCGGAACTTCTTCGATTTTTGGCCCAGACTAGACCGCGTTGAGAGGGAAGTGTGGCGGGGAATGAGAAGGGTAGGGATGGAATACTCTGTGAGAATGGTCTGGGCTAAAAATCGAAGAAGTGCCGGTTTGTCAATCGAAACAACTTGGTGCTTTGCCCTCCCACTTTCCCCTCATTTGTCACTTTCTCCATAGCGCTTTTCATGACTAGTATCTTTCATGCTATATTTTGCAATACACTCGAATGATACTGAAGCACGATGACCATTATTACGATGATTTAGCTAAATAGAAAAACAGAAATCATGGCTGTATTCAGGTCCTCGAGAACTGGTGCGATGCCGTGTACGGCCACCTCGGAAGCATGGCAGACGAGTGCAAGCTGTGGGTGGACAACGACCTCGATCTGGTGAATAGACTCGCATTTATGAATTGACACTTCCTGTTGGTAACGGCTTCTAATTGGTGAAATTCATTAATGAATGCTCCTTTGTTCGAAGTGAATGACGTCATGAATCTACTTTTCCTTACGAAAAAAGTAAAATATCCATTGCAGATCGTGGACAAACTGCAGAACGGCTGGTCGGCCGAGGCTATCTGCAAAGACCTGCATCTGTGCGATTGAAGGAGAGAGTGATAGTTACGCAATTAATTGTGAGCATTGAATCGAGTGGAATAAATATGTGTAATGAAACATGCTGCCTTGTGTCTGTGTTTCAATTTGAGTTCTACAAGGATCTCCATCTGTGACACTTCACATAGGATTTGTTGATCATTGTAACTCTCCTCTTTCGTATAAAGGAGTTTACTTGATCGGTAGGTGAATTATTTTAAATGCTATCTGCAGGGCACATAGATACCAAAGAGACTCACAAAAATACAAGTTACGTGCTGATACATAATCAATGTTGTAAGATGCATTTCAACTGATTTGTCAGTAAATGAAAACTAGAAGATTTCTTCGACAGTCAGGCCCGATCTCTCTACAAAACGGAAGAGTTCAATGAACTGGGAATGAATTTCGATCTTCGCCTCTTCTGGGAGCGATTGATACTTCTCAATCGTTTTGCTCATCTGAATTGATATTACTTGCTATTATAAAATTAGAAAAATGCCCGAAGTCCATTTCAAAAGCAACCAAGAAATGCAAGAAAGAACAAGAACAAGAATAAGAAATGAAGTGTAAAAACACTTTTTAAAGATCTAAAAATCGGAATCTAACTCACTGTCTCTCTGGCGAATTGATCCTTCTTCCTCTGTGATTCGCTCCACTGAGCGTATCTTTGTTTGACATTGTCCTTTCTCATTTTCTTCGCAATCTCTTTTGCTGATTCCATAGCCTGGAATATGAATCAGTTGGGTCAGTGCATTTAAATCCATTGCGAAATGAATACTCGTCAAAACACACACGCACAACGTTCTCTTGGTCGCATTCTGTTCATTTTTCAGTGTCTCAGAGATGCGAGAGAGTGTGGGAGATGAAGAAACGGCGATACGTATTTCGAACTGTTTTGAATGATCCATATCTTCATTACCTCGCGTGCGAAGGATGAAGCATCCTTCTTCGTCAATCCATCGAATCTTCGAATAGCGAGATCGATCAGGGGAGAGACAGCAGAAGAGATTGCGGGACAATCGTTCTCGAACCGACGTCGGAACTGATGGAACGTTGATATTGCGACAGAAAGAAGCGTCTCCACTCACCTCGGCGAAGTCGTATGTGTCGTTCAGGTACTGGTTTCCGAGAAATACGGCAGTAGGCCATTCCGATTGGAAGAGAGTATCGTTGAGAGTGAAGAAGTTTCTCGCAAGAGGCAGCTCATCTGGGAACCTCGGGTGTGCAAAAATTTCTCGGTCTCTCATTTTCACACATTCTCTCGCTTTCTCTAACCGACGAGAGAGCATTGTGGTATGAGAGACCGAGAATTTTGCTTATCCCAGCTGGGAACGATTGATTACTGCCTTTTTCATCAACATAAAGTTTAAAATGACGTAATATGTCTCCACCTTCGGTCTTTGCAAATAGTTCGACATACCAATGAGAATATTGGTAACATTGTCTTTCCTCTCGCGTGTTGCTGCATCTGAGACGTGAGTGCAGAGAACAAGAAAGAAGATGAGGGTAGAGAGCATCCTGAGAGTATTAGATTGGATAAGACACGAAGATAAAAGTTGCCGAATTGGCAGTGTATCGGCAGAGGTACAAGGACCGTAACGTTGGCAAACAATCTATCCGCGAATATTAAATGAGCCTCGAATGAAGGCAGAAAATGTGTGGAAATGCTGTGAGACCGAATCTACTTCTGCAAACGCGTTCATTGCTACTACTCAGCGTTTCAACTAATCTGGAAGTATCCAGATAACGAGGATTGTTCAAACCACTGATGGAAGCGGAATGAAAATATGTAGGAGGGATTTTCTTCTCTTCATCAGGAACTACTAAACGCCACACGACTCTCTTCACTCCATCGAATGCTCTCTAACGTCTCTTTCCCTTTCGAAAAGCATTGAACACTCGCGAGTTTACACCTGGAAACTCTTCAGCTCTTTTGATCTTTTGATCCTTCGCTCAGTCCGCTTCACTAATGGGTCTCACTTTCACGTGTGCTCTTTCGCTAGTCAGACAGAGTGAGAAAGGACTAGTGTGAGTCATCTTCAATCTCTCTGAAGGATGAATGAGATGGATGATAGGTGACGCCTGACAATTGCACGCATTCAGTTGTGTTTTTCATACTCCCTATCTTTAGTAGCAAGAAAGATGTAGAGACAACAAGATCAATAAATGATGAATAGAGAATAATCAGTCCAAATGCACTGAATAGTGCGGCTGGAAGGATAATCAGGCCCCGCGAACGTCATGGAAAACTTCAATAAAACGCCCCGTTGTAAAGACAAGAAAGAATTACTCGGAAAAAACTGAACATTTTGTTCGCAACGCTCACGCTCATGTTCGCATGTTCGTTTGTGAACAGTTGTGATTCTATTCCCATTTGCAAAATTATAATCAATCAATAATTATCCAATTTCACTATCCATTCAAGTCCCTCCTTCTCCACTCATTTCGCGTTCTCTTCTCCATCCTGACCGGTTGCTCAACACATTCCCTCGCGAGGACCTACTATGGTGAGGACGTTTTCGTATTTGGATTTCATGATGTATGGTTGTGTTGTGTCTCCTTTATTCTTTCTCGATCTTTATCAACACACATTTCAGATCATCTTCCCTCTGTTTCTTGCCACACTGATCGTTGGCAGCAGTGGAGGATCGGGTTTTGAAAAATTCTGTTCATGTTTTGGTATTGTCTCCTTGTAGATCAACCATCCTGCATCTATAATATCAAGGGATTGAACTCATTGGACAACTATCATGTTGAGTCGGTAAGTCGTTTCGAGGCTCTTTTTGATCGATTGACCACCCCAGCTTGCACCAGTTGTATGCATTCACAGGTGTTGCATGGCTACTTGGAAACGAACACTTTGGACTGCAGTCAATTCAATTCGAGAAATATCACATACACTCTGAGGTTGTGGTTATTGAAAAAAAATTAACAAAAAGTCAATCAAATTGTAGAGCTCGTTACAACGGAGCTCTGATCGAGCTGGATAGTTTTGGGTGCACCAATGACACTTCATATTTCTACAAAAAGAAAGGTATCTATGTATTTTGACATCAGTTTAGATCATCGATACTCCAGGCGAAACGCAACCAATTAACTTTGTCGATCCAGAAGAGGTTGAAATTTTCTGTGCAGCACCCAGTAAGAATGTGTGCACATTTGTGTATTTGTCAATACGATATTGCAGTTGGCAGAACTTGTCAAAATCCATTCAAACTGTGTACTAAGAGACCTCGACTGACGTGTCCCGAATACATTGGGGGTACTGATAGCGAACCTGCTCGTGTTGAGGTTCGATACATTAATTAATTAAGAAATAATAAAATAAATTTCCAATTTTAATTTCAGTGCAAAGAATGGTGGATTCATAATCGAACGGGCTACGAGAGCGAAGAATTTGAGCTAAACCATATTCTTGATTTGAACAAAATAAGTGCTGTTTGCCGCTCGAAGTCGGGAGAGAATCGTGGGGAATTCGTCTTTCGACTGCCTTCTGGACAAGAGAAGGAGCTGGACTCGGAGGATATGTGCCATGACCCGGATAGGAACAAAGGTAGACGATAGTGCGATTTTGTAGCCATCACTGCATCATTGTTAGGCTAGAGACCCACACAAGAAACTTTCATCTGCCATAGACATGCTTTCAGCAATGTGGGAAGGTCTCCTCTACTCCTTGATCGCAGTCCCTGTGATACTCGTTCTTTGCTGCGCTGGAATCGGAATCGGCTGTTGCATATACTTGAGAAGAAAGCCTGTTTTGCCTCCAACGCTGCAAGTCACGAGCAATGCGCCCGTTCACAGCACGGTTCTGCCCGATTCTGAATCTGATCACTGACTAGAACGGTTCTCTCATTGATGAGGAAATAAAGAAATGATCGAATCTTTTATTGTTGTGATTCATTTGAAAATGCCACAAAAACGGGAAAGGGAAAATCTACCGATCATCGCAAAGGTCAACTGAAGATAAGATCGTGAGGGAGGTTATTAGCCTACACAATCTCGTTAAAATTCACCCTAAGGTCAGCCTTTGCTCGAAACGCTCCTCCATTTCCCGCGTTTATCACCGTTTCCATTACCCATGCTTAATGTAATATCAAATAACTTACAGAGTTCTACGCAGTCTCATCTGTTTCATCTTCTGAGTGGTAATAGCAGAATCCATCGGGTAACTGTTTCGAATTAATTACGACTCCTTTCTTTCTCTATCCGTGCTTCCGCCCCACATTAGATCCCTCAAGGAATCAAACTGATACAAAGCGAAAGCTCACGGAAACTGTTTCTATCGAAAGCTCTCGATACGCAAAATATCTTCTCATCTCCATCCTTTTGACTCCTTATTCTCTTCCCTCGTTTATCCATCTTCTCCATTAGGCACCAAACCGCTACCACTAAATCGCGGACCTCTCCTACTCCAATGGACTGCGCCGCGCGCTCGAGGCCTTCCAAGCAAAGAAGGTCTCCTCGATATGTTTGCAGAAGGATATCAGGTGTGTTATATTTATTTCTCTTTGAGACATTCCCTTTCCATGAAATTGAATGATGGATCTACTTGCAGAGCACTCCCTCAATCGATCGCAAGCGACCCTGGTCACAGTCGAACTACGCACCCGTCAAGAGGACGTTCTACAATCGTCAAGGAAACGCCTCTTCCATTTCTGGTACCCCTTCCGCTTTGACCATCATGTGGCCTATCTGGACCAATAATTCTCCTTCCACCTCGGGTGCTTCCTCTAGTGGTTCACTTGATTCTACTGTCTCTTCCCCATGGTTGATCTCACTCTTTCTCCTGTTATCCCCACCAAAAGGGACAAATCGCCCAAGGGACAGTCTGATAGAGTTGCGGGACTAGATAGAGTCACAGCCTCAGAGACTGTGACTCCCCTTAGAATCAAGAAACCCAAAGCTTAGATTGTAGGGTTCGATCCTCCCCTTTTTGTGTGCCTTTATAGCTGACCCTTATTGTATTCCGACTTGTTTTCTGTCTTCGCATCTGTTATTTTCTCCATGTATCCGATAAAGTATTGCAGTGAATCCACTCATTTTGATTTTTCTACAGTGAATCTGAAGCATAATGAGGTGCTTATACAGTAGGGTTGGCTAAACGGAATAACGGCGCCGAAATGGAAGGGAGGTTCCATTACGGCGCCGTAATGAGAAAGGGAGGGATACGGAAAATAACGGAATAACGGCGCCGTTATTCCGTTATTCTCCGTAACCCTCCCTCTCTCATTTCGGCGCCGTTATTCCGTATTCGTTTAGCCAAGCCTATTATACAGAACAGAAAGGAACCGACGAAGGATTCTAATGAATGGGGGTTGAGGGAACTCGTGGACTAGAGTGTGTGAAATTGAGAAGGTATGGGAAAACCTGCTCGTAAGAAAGGAAATTATTGCGCAGTCAGTGTTACCTCTCCCTTCTTTGTCTCCAAGTGCCATTCACCTTCCCCTTTCTAGCTCATTGCCCTCTTCCCCTCTCCCTCTCTCGATTCCCCCCGTCTCGCACTTCGCTTTGCATCCTTTGACAGAGAAGGAGTCCTCACTCTTCTCCTTCCCTTCTTTCGTGAATCGTACCTCTTTTCGTACTCTTCGTCTTCGTGAAAAACAGTGATGAAGGGGGCATGACAAAACGGCAACCGACAAAACGGCAACGGCTCAGAACTTGACTCCAACTTTAGATACAATTATGAAACTTCGCACGCACTATCCTAGGATAAGTAGATATTGATTCCACAACCTTTTAGGTTTCTAATGTGCGTTCTAATTTTATTCATGGACACGTCCCCGTCATTTTCATTAAATCTAACCTCGCCCATTTGATAGCCCAAGTAATTTGCTATATAATGAGCTATCTAACTAATCAGTAGGACGAGTTACAAGAGAGATATTTCAATTCGCGAGACCCGTTGCCGTTTTGTCGGTTGCCGTTTTGTCACGCCCCCGTGATGAACTGACTTCAGAGCTCTACTCGCACTCCATCTCGCGCCATTGCATCGATCTCCCAATAATCCGCTACTGATCGACATACTCTCCCCACCTCCCCTCTCCACACAAGGTTGGAACAAACGACGAATTGCTACTATTGTGAGGCGACCAATGTCAACATCCATCGATAGCATCAGGAGCAATCAACAATACAGCAGACGCGACGATTGCAATAGTAATCATCATCGCCCGCCTCTCTATGAAATTGTACTGCCAAACCTTTCGAATAAAGACACTTTTCAAAGATTGCTGTACTGTTAGACAATGGAATACAAGAAGATACTGAGCACTGCGGATTCTCCATCCGTTATCTCTCGGTTTCCGGGTTTTCATCTCTCGCTATGACCAGTCTTTTCATTAGGTGCACGTGTCAGTTCTGTGAGAAATTCGATAGTCTTTCCATCAATTATGACTGCACAATTCATGAAAATATGTTCATACACTTTATTGCAATCTAGCTGAATGTTGCTGGGAAGTATGCACCTCCATCGAGATCTATTCAGCCTTCTCTGATTTTCTACTACCGTGAATTCCGAGAAGTGGAATGATAGTTCACTCCTTCGCATCCTAAATGAAGGAAGTTGTAGAGAAATCACAATGACAATGCGAAGATATGAGAAGAGAATAGCAACGAAACTGACTGCAACGGCCCAGTCCAGTTCCTGAATGCTCGTCGATGAGTTTGTGTCGATTGACGATCTCTCGTTGCGCGTACATTGTAATTCTGAATATAATTGTCATGATTCCGAACTGTGTGATAAAAAGTTGAATTTGCTAATTTTTCGAAAGCTCACATTTTATTTGCATGATCCTTATTGTTAATGTTCTTGAATAGCCGTGTCGAGAGTGTGCAGGACTCTGAAAACTCATGATTGGTCGAAATAAGAACGAAGGTCGGGTATACAACAGAACCGCGAGCGATTGAAGGATTGGATAGTGTTGGTAGGAGAGTAAAGAATGAACACGAGACATAATGACTGGGAGAGGCGGTTCCATGTAGATCTTATCTCGATTCCCAAATTGGTATGCCTGTCAAGAGTGAGTGGAGGTCGATCAGAGTGCGGGTTCATCCCATAATTATCATGAGGGATGAGATAGAGATCTGATGGTTCCCACTGTCCACTTGCGGGTGATGGAGTGGATTGACTGGGCTGAATAAACGGAGGAGATGACTTTTGTGCTGACGGGGTTAATAAAGATGAAATTACAAATGCGCTGTAGAGTCTCGAGGAATACATGCCATCGATGCAGTATGAAAAGAGTAGAAGCTAAAGTTAAAAGATAATCGGGAGGTTTCCGATCTCGAAGTTAGAGTTCCTGAGCCATACAGTCATTCGAGATCTCATCTATTGAAAAATGAGAAAGGTCATATCAGTACAGCGAAGCGAAGAGAGTGAGAGAATCCGTTTAGTCCCCGTTTATTTCCGAGAGTCCAACTACTCCGTTTATACAGCCCAGTCAATCCACTCCATCACCCACAAGTGGACAGTGAGGATTCTCATTCATTACAGTTCCATTACGATTATTGGGATGTATCTACCGTGTCAGGAAAACGGAAAATAAAAAGAGAGTTTATTCAATTAAGACGAAATGGCGAAAAGGAGGACATCTAGGTTGATAGCACGGCAACTGAGAGTCGAAGACTTCGTGCATTGCCCAGCTCTGGTGACTAGCAACTCTTCAATGAAAGAGAACAAAACGCAAGCGGGAGAGATTGCTCTTGCCAAGGTTTTTCGACAAGTAGGGGCAGCAGGCCGGTAGGTGCTGATCTCGGTCTCTTTCCTGGTCGTGTACTCATTCCTGGCTTGATTTCTCTATAAAACCGACGCAGTATGTCATCAATCGAGGCCTGCAAAGACGAATTTGGAGAGTGTTCAGCCTGAAATCAGAAGGAAGATAGTTGAAATCAACTCACAGGCCGGTGCTGATCTGATGGGA
The DNA here is from genome assembly GCA_900490845.1 of Pristionchus japonicus. Taxonomy (NCBI): domain Eukaryota; kingdom Metazoa; phylum Nematoda; class Chromadorea; order Rhabditida; family Neodiplogasteridae; genus Pristionchus; species Pristionchus japonicus. The sequence continues at coordinate 30,832 of LS515953.1, read as the reverse complement.
GGGGTGGACCTCATTGTTCAAATTGTGTATTTTCCAGTTTAATATTGCTGGCTGTGGTTTCCATTATAGAATTGATTGAAGTGACGAATTGATTAGCCGGGATGAGCGTGAGTAGAACTCTGGAATTGAAAACGATTCACAGTGATCAATCGCAGAATAGAAAAGATTAAGGAAAGGAAGATTTATAAATGGAGTGAGAATGTAGTCAAGGGGAATTTCGAGCACTGAGTAAATAGTAGAGAAGGCGGGTTCGAGATCTCAGTGAAAGTTGATGAGCCGTTGACCCGGTCAATCGAGAAAAGTGAAAGAGGAGCGAGAAAAGGTCATTGCCATCAAGGAAAGCAAAGCTCACGAAGAAGGAGATTAATCACTGCGATCAGCTCGCATTTAATGCAAGCGCAGTAGAGAATTTGTGGATTTATTCCTATGAGATTGAGTATGGATGTCACACCAGGAAAGAGAGAGAAGCAGAAGGTCGAGGCTCGCAAGAGAAGACTTTATTATTCATCACAGTGCCACCTGATATCTTCAAAAAAAGTTACAGAATACGAGCATATTTTGGATAGTTTTAGTTCCTACAAAGAAAGTACAACAAAAAGAGAAAATCGAACAAGCAATAGAGGACAATTGACACAAGCACTATTTATGAGCCCCGTGCTCCCGTCTGCTCATTGATTCCTCTGAGGACATTCCCTTGTCCAGTGACCCGGAGCTCTGCAGTTGTAGCAGAAGTCGCTCTGCCATTTGCGCTTGCGGGGGTCTTTTTCTACTTGAAATTTTAGCTCGGTTCCGTCCACGACGTGGAGAACGGCTTTCTCCAGCATCCTCTTCGATTCCCTCCTCGCCATCAGAAAGATATTGGTGAACGGGACATGTCTGTTGAGCAGACCGGAGAGCGGAGAGCACACGACCAGGTTGGCCTTGGGCTTATCGAGTCGCCACCGAGTGAGCAGCGCTTGTTGAGTACAGATCTGTTCCGACTTGAGCTTGTTCGGAAAGACAGGCAAGGGATCCGCCGAGACATAGATTGTGGTGGTGTGGACTCGATCGACGAATTGCTCGAAGAAGACGACGATTTCCTCCATCTCACTCTGCCCGAAGGAACTCTTTAGCACGAGGAAGAGGCACTTCGGCAGTCTTCCATGGTTCTCCCATCCTCGAATGGTATTCATCAGATCGTCTTTGTCCTTGTAGCTCTTGAAGGTGGTCTCTTTCTCGTTGTCCGTGGCACTCCAAACAGGCGAGTCGTCAGGGATCACGACCACCCGATGGTTCCACCCGATCACTGCCGCCACGACTCCGGACACACTCGAGTTCTCCCCCTCCACGACCAGTCCGCACGCAGGCAGTGCACGAGCCGACTCCATCTGGTGCTCGCACAGTCCCTTGGAGTAGGCGACGCGCAGCGAGGCAGTCGTCACAGCCCTTCTTCCCTCCATCTCTGCCCTCAATGCGGGGTCCTGCTGGTCGAGAAGGGCTGCGGCCTCGCGAAGAGACCCGTACGTGAGACTGGTTCGATACCATGACGTTTTCCCTGTTGCGAAGAGCGTGCGCCTTCCGCACACTTGGCAGTGGAAGTCCGGATGCAGAGGAGTGCCCGGCTTGATGACGATTCTGCAATTTTGGCCTGGTCCATCTATTCTCGTTCTCATTCTAGTAGACTTTCTCATCTCATTCTCATCCGCAATTCTATTTTGCAATTTTTTTCGTTTACTATGTTCTCGTGCTCTAATTTGGATAGTTGTTGTGTTGCTCCTACCTCTGGTCCCACTCGCTCCGCTCAGCACGAGCTGCCTCGACGTCCCCTCCTCTTACGGATTCTTGAATAGCCTCATGCATCGAGAGCAGCTTCCTATCCGCGTCTGAGAGAGATTGGTGAAGTCGCAATCACAGAGCATTCTGATTCCATTCCATGCAAAAATCAAAGACACTATGGCTCACCTTTTGAGGCTTCCATTGCATGATAATGTAGTTGCTGTACCTCTGCGTTCAGGGCGTTTCTCTCCTCGTCGAGCAACGAGCGCAGCTTCTCAGGCAATTCGTTGCAGGAGTTATCCAGTCTTGCTCGGATCCGGGCTGTGGCAGCCGCTACATTCTGAATTGGTTCGACTTTCAACTCGTTGCTTCATCTGCTAAGATCTTGTATCTACACACACAAACCTACCTGCATTCCAGTTCTTGCTATTGAATAACCCTCATTGACGGCAGTTCCAGAAGGTGCGCACGCGTCGACTCCTGACGAGGACGCTACGCGGTCGCCTGCGACGGTGTTGTCGATGCTGTCGGGTGTCTTCTCGGTCTTGACAATGGGCTTCGATGGCATCCTGAATGCAGTTGGTTCGACTTATCAGACAGGCCATTTTCCGTACCGATATAATTTGGAAAAAAAAACAAAACAAAAAGCAAACATAGGACGATGGAGACAGCGCTTGGCTGCAAGATCAGTATTTAGAGAGATATTCCAACTTATGAAGTTACTCGGCCGAACGAAGGTTGAAACACGCAACGATTAAGTCGCAAACTGCTTTTCTAACTTCTTCCACTCTTAAACATGCTCTGAGCAATGACAAGGGGTTGTCAAAAAAGTAGGGAAGTTTTTTGCTTTGCTCTTTATTTCAATTCGTATTTCGTTCAGCTACTCTTCAGCTACTAAATCGCTTTTCGTGGTTTATTGTTAGCCAAGAAATCAAATTCTTCTCTTCAAAAATACAGTGTTCAAGTGATTTAAATTTTGGGCATAGCCTTCGGCCTCCTAAACGGAATTGTTATCCATACACGGGAACGCATCCCTCATCAAGTCTACGGAACGCATTCCATATCAACAGAATAAAGCTGTTCAATCTCAACATAATCACGCTGAAGAGACGCGATCACTGAGGACGGAATCCGAATTCGCGAATTCGTATGAAGATCATTGTGCCGGGACATTTTCATGTATTTTGAGGAGAGAAGTAGCTCACAAGGAAGGAAAGGAAAGGAAAATGGAAGTGGATGGAAGAGATGGAAAGAAGGAACGAGGACTCATTGTTGCCAAGGGATTCCAAACGTCCCTCTCTCACTGAATGTGGTCACTAAGCAAAAAAGCTCATCTTGGGGAAGAGGAAAGGGACTAGCAGATTTAGCAGAAATTTTTTTAAAAATTTTTTTAAAAATATCAAAGATCAACTTTTTGGTCCAATTATCCGGCTGAACTGTATAATCTGCCGTTGAAATAGAAATTCAATAATCTGCCGTTGAAATAGAAATTCACCGTTAAAATAGCCCAATAATCTGCCGTTGAATTAGAAATTCACCGTTAAAATAGCCCAATAATCTGCCGTTGAA
>LS515953.1:5597-18571 GCA_900490845.1 Pristionchus japonicus | reverse complement strand
AACAGTGTCGCCGCTCCTCGAGTTCCTCGATTCGATGGGGAGATAGCACGGCACCCAAAGGGATTGCATCCCTATTCGGCACTCTTGACGACATTTCGAAACTCACGATGCTCATGAGTAGTATGGGTAAAGAACCCAAGCGACTGATCTCGGGCCTCAGTAAAGTGGACAAAAACTTCCAAACCGCAATGGTCATAATGGAGTATGATAAAGGATATTGTGTGACCTTTTGTGACCTTTTATCTTTTTAGGATATTTTGTGAGTCATGTTTGTCTTTTTTCTGTAATATGGAGCGTGATAATCAGATAAAGCAGTAAAGCTATGTTATTGCTTTTTGCAGCGAATGCACGCCTGTTTCCGATGACACAACAGTGATCAGAGGAAAGAGTAAATAGTGAAGAATAATAGGCATGTGTATTGATAGAAAACCAAGAAGTGAAAAATCGATGATAAGTAGGGAGCAAAAAGGGGCTTAGCGGGGTATAAATAGACGACGAGGGGAGCAAATCAAGATGATGAACCTCGAGAGGTGAAAGGACTGTAGGTTTTGTCCGCAATGCGGATTTATTCCACGTACAACAGTGACTTTGAACGTTTATTCAGTCATTCAATTATTAAAATGAGTTCGTTTCCGTTCGCAGGTGTATTGGAAAGGAGCTTCCAGTACTCAACTCAAAGTCTTTTAACGAGTACATGGTTGAAGGGCACATGAAATCGGGAACCATCTGGCAAGAGTATAGTGTTCTTCCAAGTAATCGTCCAGCCACTTGATTTGCTTTCGTAGGGCGTTGATCTTGCAGATTAGGAGCCCGTTTGCGTAAGAGTCGGACAACGTCTAGCACAGTGAAAAAGTAGAGACTTCAAGAGATTACTGTTTTTGGTAGGCTAGGGAGCAACGAAAACAAAACTCAAAATCTCATTGCTCAAAAATCAATACCGATCTCGGTATGAGGACCCCAAAATAGGCTAATTTAGCGGTTTTCATGGAACATCTCGAGAACGAGAAGAGCAATCGAAAAAGTTGAGGGAGAAACCCCACTTCATTTTCGACGAGGAATATTTTGTACATTGACACTTTTTTAATTGCATGAAAATTGCATGAAACCTGTCAGCTCCTGAGCGGCATAGCAAAAAGTGAGCTTAGCAAATTGACCTACATGTAGAGAGCATTGGTACGAAGCAACGTACTCCGGTTCAGCACTGTGCGACATACCCCCGCTGAGCTATGAATTTTCAAAGCTTAGAAAACGTGTGCAATTCGTCGTAATCGACCACGAGACCGCTCCCTCCGCGAGCGCGGAATGAAGAATGAGAATGATTCCTCACTCGCTCCATTGAGAAAACGACGAATGAGGCACGTTTTCTAAACTTTGAAAATTCATAGCTCAGCTGGGGTATGTCGCACAGTGCTGAACCGACGTACGTTGCTTCATACCAATGCTCCCTACATGTAGGTCAATTTGCTAAGCTCACTTTTTGCTCTGCCGCTCAGGAGCTGACAGGTTTCATGCAATTTTCATGAAATTAAAAAAAGTGTCAATGTACAAAATATTCCTCGTCGAAAATGAAGTGGGGTTTCTCCCTCAACTTTTTCGATTGCTCTTCTCGTTCTCGAGATGTTCCATGAAAACCGCTAAATTAGCCTATTTTGGGGTCCTCATACCGAGATCGGTATTGATTTTTGAGCAATGAGTTTTTGAGTTATGTTTTTGTTGCCCCCTAGCCTACCAAAAACAGTAATCTCTTGAGGTCTCTACTTTTTCACTGTGCCAGACTCTGGCACATTTGTTCGACTCTTACGCAAACGGGCTCTTAGATGAGCCAAAAGCAAGTCGATTGAGAGCAGGTAGGGCTCTGAAAGGATAAACAATAATTGTGAGAAGAAAATGTAGTAATCAAACAACACGAGTGGTTTTTAGGATAATATTCACGGAGCACAGATAGCACAGCAGACTCCAGTCATTGGAAGCGAGAAAAGAGAGAGAGGAGAGGGAAACGAAAAAGAAAACACGGAGGCAAAGGATGACTATCGGCTGTTTATGCTGACTGCCAATGGTAGAGAGAGTGGAGGAAAGAGAAGAGAGAAATATGGAGCAGACAGAGGGTCAGCCGGAGTAAACAACCCGCACTCTGTGTAGAGAAAGATAGCAGTCCGCCCTAACATACCCCTCTGAAATAGGCACTTCCTGGGAACGTATTCTCACAAGAAGAAAATCAACAAAAAAAGAGTCCTGATCTGCGTACAGAAACTGTAAAGAGGTTTTCGGAATATTTATGCAGGCATTCAATACATTATAAAATCCGCGATGTATTTTTCGTATATATCTAGACAGGTTAGAGCGATGCTGAGGGAAAAATCCGAAATTCGAGCGACGATATATTTCTCGTTCTTTTTCTTCGTACTGAATCCATTTCTCATCACCAGTGACGACTTTGTCCAGTCAATCGAACTCGTGCGGAACCCATCTTCCTACGCATACTGCTCTCATCCGGATGGGAAATCTTCTTTCGCTGGCGTGGCGATGATTCATTTGAGTTGGCAATCGGTCTTCAAGTGGAGTGAGAGCGAGTAGGGCTCTGGAAAAAAGTAAAATAACAGAAAAAGAGACTAGCGAAACAGGGCCGCAATAAGAACGAGGTGTGGATACGAAATGACTCATGATAACTTGTTCGTTAAAGAAGATAATTTCCGGAACGCATGAGATTCGAAAGATGAACTAGTGAGAAACTAAGAAAAAATGGCCAAAATCTGAGCGGACCGGCCCTGTAATGCCATCTGACAGTGCGATTTAAAGGAAGAGAAGAGAAATGAGGCGAAACAGTAAGGAGAGGCAGAGCGAAAGATAGCGAGGGAAGTAAACAACCCTCCTCCAGTGAAGAGGGAACGAGAGTCGGTCAGGCGGGAGGAATGAGGCTGAGTGAGTCATATATTGAAGAGTGGTCAACAACCCAGTGGCCCTTGCGAGTGAATATTCAACATTCCCTGAGAATTCATCATCCATGACTTCCCGTATTCCGATGTGCAAAAAAACGAACGACAATAGGAATCGGAAAAGTTATCATTTATTCAAGAAAGAATAAAAAGTCGATGATTTTTTGGCATCGCCAAATTCTCGATCGATGGTATCTAGCTCCCAAAACTCCACTCCTGCTCCACCAGACGGAAAGCATCACTTGATTGAAGTACCAATCATGAACAATTCCTTCATAGCTGATGGCTTCCAAAGGTCCTCTCCGTCATATTGCACCCATTTCTCATCTCCGGTCTTGTAACTAGTTATATATTGAAGGCGATCGTTTTCGGATAAGCATATCTCGAGGCATTCTTGCTGCAGGTAGACCAGCCAAGAGGCAAGTCGAGTGAGAGCGAGTAGGGCTCTGAAACCAGCCAAATCATCATTAAATCGGCATCATTATCAAGCTATGAGCGACGAGTACAGCGAGGAAATATTCAAGGACCGAAACATCAAATGCGGTGTGAGTAACTGAAATTGCTCAGTAGCGTCTTCACTAACATCGAGAAGGACATAAATTGCACGTAGGTTAGTGATCGACTTTAAGATTGCTACTATGAAAAGGAAATGGGCGAGAAATAATAAACAAGTGGTCGACTACAGTCAGAAAAAGCTTAGTGGCACGAAGCAAGAAGGAGGGAAGAATGCAGAGAGAGTGAGAGGAGAGAGTAAAGTGGAGGGAAATTCGGAGTAAACAGCCCCCGTCCAGTGAAGAGAGCAGGAGAGTGAGTGAGGGGAATGGGGAAAAGTTGACAACAACCCATTGACCCAGTAAACTTCGCATGACAAATTATTGAATGTATTCCTTCTACTCGGATGTACATACTAATGCGAGGGAATAGACAAAAAGAATATAGAATTTTTATTCATTCAAGAAGATGGTAATTACGGAAACGATGCCATGTTGCGTATTGATGTGATGATCCACCAGATTCACAGCATGATTTCCCCGATCTCAACACTTCGAACCTCGTCTTCGTCACGGAACATCAATTTGAGATCCGACGAACTTCTTGTTAGGGAAAATTATGACGGTTTGGGCATAAATCTTACGGTAAGTTGGTGTTGTCATTGAGTTGACTCGGTTGATGTAAGTCGTCTGAGAGCGAGTAGGGCTCTGCAAGTGGACGAAGTTGTGAGCAAACCATTGGTGAAACAAAAGCGGTTCACGATAGAAAACAATGCAGAGAGATTGAAGAATACTAATGATGCAAAGAAGAAGTATGAAAGAAGCGGTGATCAAATATGCAAGAAATAGTGACGGCTAGGCGAATGCATGTAGGCTGGGTGAAAATGGGGCGAATTAGGCGAGAGAGGGAGCAGAGGCGGAGAAGATAGAGAGATAAGTGAAAGAGAGCGACGAGAGTAGAGTTGATGGGGTATCGGAGTAAACATTTGTAAGAAAGGTTTAATGTGGGGATGGTCTGGTGAATGCCAATTTGCGTTTGAATACTCCATTGAAAAGCTTCATTATTATTATTTATCAGAATGAATACAAACTTGAAAATTTGGCAGCAATACGATCTACGGCAATGCAACCACATGTTCTGGGTCTGGAAACACAAGGAAATTTGTGATCAAGAGTGTATTCAGTGAATGTTGTCTGACTTGTATTGCAATTTGGCCGAAATGTACCACAGTGGCTTGTGGGGAGCATAAAACCAATCAGAAATGTCGATTTCCACGCTGCCGTTTGGTGTTTCGATGAGGAAACTTCCTTCTCGTGGTTCATCGAGCTGAAAATCGATGTCTAGAGGAAAATCACTGCTTTCTTGCCTAACCAATTAATGCAGGAAATTCTCTAACATTTGTCGACATGAAAACTCACCGTCATGCCAAGCTCGAGCAATGATTCGATATCAGATCGAGTGATTCTTCTCGAGATGCGAAACCGCCACCGGCCATACCTATTCAAGCGAATTCCCTCCTGAAATTGATATTTTCATTAATTGTAAAAAAAACTCCAAATAGTGCTGATTAGCTGACCATAATCGCTTTGAATAGATGGTCAATCTCGATGAGGAGAAAGTCAATTGAAAGAGTTCTGTACTTCAACAAGTAATCAATGGAATTTTCATCAGCTTGAATCAACCTATTCTGAAAAAAAGAAGTTGTTTCCGCAATCGAAGGCGCAAGTATCTCACCTCATAAATATCACAGGAAATGGATAGCTCAGGATCGTCGACTGTCTCTGCGTAATTTCTCAAGAATCTCTCATCGACAAGATGGGAGATTCCACGAAATGATTCAAGTTCAACCGAATTGTATTTCAGGGATAGAAGGTATGACACGAATCTGAAAAACACGAAGATGTTTCTGGTACTAAACGACATGGAGGAATTCAAACCTTGCTTTTCCTTTGTCGTCCAATTTGTTATCGAAATAACAGTGGCGGAGGCGCAACGAACGACCATGTTCCCAAGTTGACCAAATTGATGTGATTTGTTCGAAAAAGGCCAACCAATTGTTATCGATGCAAATCTGAAAGAAAATGCGGATTGGTGGTCTTTGGAATTTGAAATCACATTGTAGAATTGTCCGTTATCAAGTTCGAATCTGCTCAGCATTTTGGCCACTCGAGTAACAATTGATTCGTATAGTTGAGGCTCTTGCGAAGCAATCGGTTCGGGACACTGAATATATTGATGGAATTAATTAATTATTGATTTTCTTGTCGAAATCGTTGCACGTACATGCATTTCGAATCGTTCTTTCCAGTCGTCTTCGTACTCAAACAGTCCGGACTTCGAAATATCCGTTTCCAGAAAGTATACTCGGTATCGATCACCAATCTTGATTTGGTATTTTCTTTCGCTGAGCTGGAAATAATAATATTCAATGTTCACGCCGAATCTTTCACCTGAGAGACGCGTAAATCTATAGCTTGTTTCACAGCTCTTCTTCGTGCAATTTCGGATAGTTTGTGCATTCTCTTGTTGAGTGAAGCGACATGATCCAGATCATTACTGAAACGGACAGGTTGTTTTCCTATTTCATCAAGTTGTGCATAATGGGATAATGACTCACTGATCCAATCTCGAGAAGATCTCGATCAAACAATCATCGGGAAGCTCCGAAAATTGTGTCTGAAAGTAGAGATGAGGACAATTTGAACCCAACTTTTATGAAGCATCTACCTGATTCGACGACTTTCTCTTTCTCATCCGCAGTTTGTTTTTAAACGGTAAGCATTGCATGAGGAGTTTCATCTGAAAATTACTGATTGAAAATTGGTGGAAAATATTGATTTCAACGAACGAGTGGAGAAAATGACGAGGGAGTGAATGAGAGATGGAATGGCGTACTGCTTAGAACGGATGTGCCTTTTATATGTACCTGATGCACTTCCGATCTCATTCGGAAGTGTCTAGACATTCATCGGAATTTCCGATAGCGACTAGGAAGGAATCGTAGAGGCAGTCTAATTGCATGATGCCCTCTGGCTATGATATATTATGTCCGGCAGACTGTGAGATGAACTGTTGGACCGTTGTGCTGCTCGACCAACAATATCTTCACAGCATCAATCGACATTGTCACCGAAAAGGTTGCACATCTATTAGTTTCTGCTCAGTGCATGAATTCACAATTTATTGCATTAATATCTATGAGTAATTAGCACTTGCTTCGAAACAAAGACGATTGTGATGCGATTCAATCATTAGAAATAACAAGCAGTAGACAATCACGACCATTCAACACCCGAACACATCGCAGACACTGATGCAGAGCACTCCGGTCGGCGTGACTTCCACTGGATTGCTCGACTTCGTGAACTTCCATTTCTTCGTTGCCGCGTCACATTCGGCCGTGGACACTTCATGGTAACCTTGCTGAAAATTGAGGAATCATGAGGTTTTATGAGAATGCATAGTGAAGGGTAGATAGAGAGACAATGTGTATCCCCGGATCTAACTGAACAGAACTGCTATCACGGTTTTTCAGTAATTCCTCGCATTCTTGTATTAGAAAGTGAATGCAAAACGGTGCAAGCAGTATTCCGGATAGTCGCTAAATTCCAGCTCAATAGGCATAGATATTTGCAGATATGAATAACTAACCGCATCGACCACGGCCATCGCATTGTACTTGCCCGAGGGACAAGCCAGAGTCTTGGGAGTGTTTGTCATCGGGGTAGCGCAGTCTGATGCCTCCACGTTAGGGAAGAGAGTTGTGCACTTGCCGGAGTCGTCGGTTAGTTGAGGGCAGCCATCGGCTGAATAGTGAGTACTAGCGTTTCGTATTGTTGACATTTCAAGGCAAAACAGATTTATTGACTTTCTAGATAAATAAGGACCTTGAAGCTTGAAGAGAGTAAGACTCAATAAATACACATCAGCATTTCAGAGGGCAGCTATTGGGAGAAATCTATTGTGCCCTCACATACAGGTACTACTACGAATACTACTACCATCGCCACATCGAACGTAAAACTAACGTTGCGTGGGCGGTCGAGAAGGTCGACGAGGCCTGTGCGAGGAGCATCCCTCAGTGAGTGAAGCGAGGCAGATCAGGAAGAGTAGCGGGTAGATCATCGTAGAGAGGAGATAAGGGTACGAACAACGGATGATCCCTTCCTTTTTATCCTTCCAACCTCCACCCATTTCGAAAGTGAGATTTTGACCCATCGCACAGAAAGTGAATGGTGCCCTTTGTTGCAAGCGTGAGGAAGGGGGAAGTGAAAGAGATCAGCAAGTTATTTCCCCATTGTAGGGGATGGGAATTAATGAGCTCATCACTTCCATGCTGTGGGATGGTTCCGCTTGAAGCGAAGGTCAAAGCCTCCCGCTCTTCTTCACATTTTCTATACACACAAATCCTGATCATAAATCAGTGATGTTGAGAATCATGTGAGCAACGCCAGGAGATATATGAGGCCGTTTGCGAGAGAGTCGAGCAGTGAGTGGCACAGCTCAAAAGGTCGGTTTTCTCAAACCGTGTGATTCGGGGTTCTTAAGGGTCCTGAAGACGATGGACACTTTCATTTTTCATTTTGGGACCCCATTGGAGAGCTACGGCCGCACGTCAAAAACGGGTTCGGTGGTCTTGCTCGGCCATCGGAAACGCTAAAATTAAGGCAGTGTTGTTCCCCGGCTAGAATTTGATGCTGAACACGCCTGTCAACTTTATTTTTCATGAATATTTTTTATGATTTTTAAAAATGGAAGTTTTGATAGGGTCGTGTGCGCGGGTTGTCACATACACAGATCGATTGGGCGTGGTGAGAGGATTATAAATCTGTACGTATGGGAGTGATAGACCCTAGGAGATTCGAGATAGGAGTGAGATAGTGAGCTGAGATAGCGGGCGAAAACGCACGTCCTCCCCTTGTTTACTCTCTAACCCCTTCCTTTCTCATGCAAATCACCCTCCCTCTCCTCTCGCCTCTCTGCGCTCTCTCCCTTCCCCACACTCTCTCGACGGTGAGAGGGAGACGAGGGAAGGGAAGTGCGATTTGAATGAGTGAACAAGGGGAGGACGTGCGTTTTCGCCCGCTATCTCAGCTCACTATCTCACTCCTATCTCAAATCTCCTAGGGTCTATCACGTCCATACGTACAGATTTGAAATCCTCTCACCACGCCCAATCGATCTGTGTATGCGACAACCCGCGCACACGACCCTATCAAAACTTCCATTTTTAAAAATCATAAAAAAATATAAATTAAAAATAAAGTTGACAGGCGTGTTCAGCATCAAATTCTAGCCCGGGAACCACACTGCCTTAATTTTAGCGTTTCCGATGGCCGACCGAGACCATCGAACCTGTTTTTGACGTGCGGGCGCAACTCTCCAATGGGGTCCCAAAATGAAAAATGAAAGTGTCCATCGTCTTCAGGACCCTTAAGAACCCCGAATCACACGGTTTGAGAAAACCGACCTTTTTGAGCTGTGCCAGACCACGCCGGTTCTGCTCGACTTTCACGCAAACGGCATCATATGTATACTTTCTCGTGAGACACACGAGAGGCACACAAAGTGAACGCCTGGCAGCACCGAAGATCAATCCCCGTTCACCTGATCATAAGATAACCATCAAACCACAGCTCAGGTCATATGACGATCCCAGAGAGAATCTATTATTGTACCTCACTCACACTCTAACTATCTTTCTGTCATAATTTCTCGTTTGCCCTGTTTAGAGTTTTGTTAGCTCCACTGGAATTGAAAGCTCAATTATTGCAGAATGAAGCATCTCATCTTCATCATTCTTCTCTTCTGTCTTTGCTACTGTGCCCAAGCAAGAAAGGACAGGAATAGAGGCGAGGGACTGCTCAGTAGACTATTCGGGAAGAACAAGGACGCCTCTGATCCCTTCGATCTCTCCCAGCCTCAGTACGGTCAACAGAGTGGAGGACTCTTTGGGACACTATCCAACAAGAACAACAATGGAGCTGATTGGCAGAATCAAGGGTATGGCCAGAACTACGGCAGAAAGAAGGGAGGCGGAATTCTCGGAACACTGATCGAACTGGGAGAAGAGGCGGAAGAGTTGGATCAAATTCAGAATGGTCAGAATGGAAGAGGACGTAGAGGAGGAGGAGGCTGGTTGGGGAAGCTGATTGAAGAGGCGGAAGTTTCTACTACTCGATCCTATTGGAATGGACCGTACGTTAATGTGTAACAGTCGTTTCTTTTCTTTGTTCTATGTTCTAAATTCTTTTGTGAATCTCGATAAATTCGTTAACCATGTAAAAGCCATCAAGCAAATAAGCTTTATTCGATTTCTTTTGAGAACCCGCTTGTGCGGTTGCGTCAGACGAGAAACTGGATCTGAAAGTAAGGGTAGTGTAGTGAGGATACGACTTGGATACTCTAGCTTACACCAATAACTAGCACTCATCGCACTTCTTGAGTGAGTTCCAATCGGGTTTGCTCAGGTTGATGTTGACCGTCGTTTCGTAGTCTTCTCCGACATCGCCCAAATCCTTGCACACACAAGCTTTGACTGTAATGGACTCGATTTCGAGATTGCGGCGATCAAAGCTCACGTTGTCCACACGTGTGGTTGATGTACAACTTCGGCTCGATTTCGTTGTCTCCCGGCCAGAATTCGCTTCCCTGTAAGCAGCCATGGATCGATAATCGATAAGTTACAGTAACGCACAAATCCGGAGATGCGGTAGTTGCCCGTTGTGCCGTTGGAGCGACGGGACTGCAATGCAATCATATTTTTGGTAGAAAATCTCGGAAGGATGTCTGCTCGCTACTCTTTGTCCTTCTCAATACAGGAGGGATGGGAAGAGTAGAGAGATGGAGAAAGCTCGCACCAGAGCTGTGCAAACATTTCACGGTCTCTCACTTTCACATGCTCTTTCGCCGGTCAGGCAAAACGAGAGAGCATGTGAAAGTGAGAGATCGTAAAAATTGGGTTTTTAGTCCTGGTTCGCACCTTCATTCTGGCCATTCTCTGCGGCGTCTGGCCCCACGGCTCGTCTTCCTGATAATGATTCAGTAATTTTACGTGCTGAGCGATGTTAGATTTCGAAAAAAAAACAGTTCCCAGATTCTCTGATCAATAGTCAGTAATTGGGAGAAAGTGTAAGAAAGAGTCCATATTCCAACAGTACGGACCATAACTCACCATCATCTCCATTTCATAGTAGAAGGGCTCGGAGCAAGTGAGAGTGCCGCGCACGACCACTTGCACTTTGATCTGTGAGTCAAAGTGATTATCTTCGTTAGAAAGGTCTCTCAGTATTCATGGAAGACACTGCGATGTCAAACATGGTTTGAGACGATCTTGACATGTTTCAAAGAACCCCGCAGCTTTCTCAATCTCATCCAGTAACGTTGTGCCACTTTGTCTGATCGGCGAGAGAGTTTGTGAAAGGGAAAGGCATACCCCGCAGAGGACCATCGCAATCAGCACGGAAATCAGAACAGCAATCTTCATCGTAAGGTTGCCGAAACTAAAAATGGAGCTGTTGTGAGACGAGGAACAGACGAACCGACCACTTCAGATGAAGCAGAGAGACGAAAATGAGGAGAATTAGGAGAGAAGGAAACAACAATTTCTGATTCAAAATGTAAATGTGATGGATCAGAATTTTTGATAAATACCACGTCAGCTCTCAGTTGCTTTCAGATTGAGACTTTTGAGAATAATAAGCAAGGAAGAATTGAAAGGAATAGAACGAAGGGAACGATGGGTGGAACAATAAGAGATGAAGGAGTGGCAATTTTGAATAAAGAGAATCGAGCAATTTGAGAGGTGCTACGTGGGCGTGCGTCAGTGTGGGAATATAAACAGTATGGATCCATTTGCAGAGCTTAGAAGAATTCAGAGCTATTAGGGAAATATTAAAAACTTCCATTGCGAGATAGGTCACCCAGAGACTGATTCTGTACTTGAAAGGAGTCATGCAAGTAAGAGTCCCTCTCACGGTCACTTGCACTTACACTTGGGCGCAAAGGGGGCGCATAAATCAGAACGGCAAACTTCATTTTCTGGTAGCCGAAACTGAAAAATGCGTCTGTACTACGTGTTTCTTTTCATATCTAGATAATTGATTTCTGCAATCCCCGAGAAAAGTTTCGATATTTATTCCTTTGAAGTTTTTTCGTCTTCTGTACCCGTACCAAGTCCCGAAAAGTTTCACCCCCTTCCCCCAAATTTTCCCCCTCAAAAACAGTAGGGAGAGCGCTTGATCTACCGCCTCGGAGTCTCTCTTTTCACCCCTTCCCCCAAATCCGAGCGAGAGAGCATAGGGAAGGGAGAGAGTGGGGGTCAAAATTTTCGACTTGCTCGGGGGGCAACTCCAAATTTTTGGCCTCTCTCGTTGCCTGACTCTCTCCCTTCCCTATGCTCTCTCGCTCGGATTTGGGGGAAGGGGTGAAAAGAGAGACTCCGAGGCGGTAGATCAAGCGCTCTCCCTATTGTTTTTGAGGGGGGAAATTTGGGGGAAGGGGGTGAAACTTTTCGGGACTTGGTACGGGTACTGTTCACCGAAATCTCGATAGTCGAGAAAGGATAGACATACTCTCTCCTAATCACTTTCCCTTTCTTTACATCACCTTTACGTTCGTTCGTTTCTTTCACCGTTGTCCTAATTCTGTTCGCTAGAACAGCGCAGTTCAGTGACCTTCTTTGATTACTGCGTTCGCCCACTTTTCTCTTGATCTCTCTAGTACTCGTTATTGATTGTATACTCTCTACTCGTGTAACCATTGACAGGCTTCCCAATTTTATGTGTCATACGTTGAAATGAACTAATTATTTCGTATGAAACTAATAAGCTGGAACACTCAACCATATTTTTGCAGTTTGTCCGATCTACATTCGGACGATCAATCGTCTTCCACCATGTCAATGTCATCATTTCGTGTCCATATCTACTGACTCAAAAAAAAATCAAAGTGAGTGTTATTTGGTCTTCATTCCTTGCCTAGCGAGCATAATCACACATGAAACAGTGCTCGAGGACCGGTCTCGATGTTTGGTACAATGGTTACACAATAAGTAGGCAAATTTGCAGTCCTGCGATCATATCTCGTCCTTCAATGATCGTATTCGGTGCAATAGTCTGTTTCGCGGCGTTCGAACCTCACAACGAGGGAAGGACGACGGCTGTTTGGCTGGAGCACGTCAAAAGTGGATCAGGGAGGCTCAGGAGAATACGTGTTCGATCGGCTCTGGTTTACTAACGACTTTCTCCAAAAGGCGATTGTATTGAAGCCAAGCTTTCAATAGAATAAAATGTTTGTTGCTAACCACGAACTGGGACAAGAAATTGACAAGAAAACGAGAATCAGACAGTGCCATCGAAATGAGAAATCCTTTTTTTCGTTAGCCGAGCATCCAATCAGCAAACATGCACATGAACAAAATCTTTATCGTCACTAGGACTAGAGAATAGGGGTGGATGCGGTAGCAACTGCAGTGATACGGTAATCCACTCCCTCTCCTCTTCACTCCTTGCCTCGCATGTAGCGAGAATAATCGCACATGGAACAGTG
>LS515908.1:2158-12166 GCA_900490845.1 Pristionchus japonicus | reverse complement strand
CTTCCTACCTCTCTTGATACGTTCTTTCCACTTAAACAAGTGATTATAGCATTGACATCGCCCTCTTCACCGTTCCATCCATGCATTTCCTCCATGAATATCTCGACACTTCTATTTCTCATAGCACGAGAGATCTCTCCTTCCACACAATCCATACTCAGAATTACACTTACAAATAAACTTACAAATAAAAAAAAAATTACAATTGTTAAATAAATCTTGATATGGGTGCAATGTGCGTGGGATGTTACCGGAAAAGAGGATGGGGGTGAATGGGTAGGAAATCTCCTCTTGATTCACTGAGAACGAGACTTCCTCCATCTTTTAGCGAAGTGTTTAGTCTGTCGAGTACAGCCGAACTGTAATCCCATCCCTCTTCTTTCTTTCCCATTTTAAATTATTCAACTCACTTGCATTGATTGACATTCTCTATGAGAATGCATTTTCCCTGCGTGTAAGCGCGTACGAAAGGAGAATCAATCCATTCAAAGTGCATCTCACTCCTTAACTTATGTGATATAAAGAAATTATGAGGTAGGTAGGGGGCAAGGGTTGGGTGGTGAAAATGAGACAAACCTGAGGGATACATCGATAATGTTTCTCACTGTATCTCTCACATCCATCGTAATTTCATCACAAATGAGCATCAACTGAACGGTATTGTTCTTTTTCTTCAATTAATAATATCTTTCTCGTCCTTACCTCAACCTCGCTCTCTATTTTCTCAAACGTAGTGCACTTCCTCAATCTCTCAACACTCCTCACAAATGGAGCAAGGATGGTCGAAAGTGATTCCACCAATCGATTCATCGAGCCTTCATCCACTTTCTGAAACAATAATTGATCTAATTCATTTAACGAATAACGTATATAAGACTTCGTATATGTGAGAAACGTTCAATCACGTAATATAGATTAATTAGTAGATAGTTATAAATAAATCAATTAGCTAATTAATATCGAACTACCAAACAAAGACATATTTAGGGATCGCAATGCCATCTTCACAAAAAAAATGTTATCCCGTTATGTTTTTCCTATGGAATCGAACCTACTGATTTAATTATTAACCAAAAAGTATGGTGATTGGACGTACGGGAACTCGCGTTTAGGAACCTCGAAAACAGTTTCCAATTAATCTGAAAAGTGTCGGTGATAAGACATCTCGAAAAAAACTTCTACGAAAAAGGACGTTTCGAAAAAATTGCTCACGCATCCGAATAAGGGGATCATAACAAAGTTTCATAAAAACACGTTTGTGGAAAATATTTTTCGAAATGGAACTTTTCGAAACGTCCTTCTTCGAGTTACTTTTTTCGACGTGTCTTATCACCAAAAGTGTCCCTAACATAACCACAAAAAAATTTCGAGGAACGCGATTTCCTAAAAGCCCATTACCAAAAATATTAATTTAAAAATAAGAATAATGAAAATGTTAAGGTTTTAGCGAATCAGCGTTTGTAGAGACTCATTTTAATCATTTTCAATTGACTTATTTTTACTCATTTTCAATTGATTTAGATCGGGCTTATAACTTTAAAGTAAACATTTCATTTTGCGAACATTTCACATTGTTTTCTTTGCTTTATCTGCCTCATTGTTTATATGAATACTAAAGCAACTGGAATCATCAATAGTAAAAAAATAATACACGGAGGGAAAATGGACGATGAGTTCAATAATGGCAAAAAACACATCCCTGCTAACGAGCCCGAATGAGTATGGTGGTTGGGAGGTGATTAAGTAGAACTAGTAGAACCATTTCCAAATGATTATAGCCTAGGGCCTCGCAAAAGAAGAAAGAAAGGCGCACTTAAGTGAGTAAAATGCCCATTTTCAGCCTTTAAGGTAACCGACGTTGCGCACGACCGCCAAAGTATGTGCTTGTAATCATAAGATGTGCCAGAGTCTGCGGAATGAATTAGAAAAGATAACAGCCTCAGGCATATCGAAACAAAAATGTAGTGACACAAATTAAATGAGAAAATGACGGTTCACGAAAAAAATCTAGTCAAACGGGATCAGAATGCTGTTAAAGGTGCACAAGGGTAGATAGTTCAATGAGTGTGGTACGTATTTTTATAGAAAAATTCAAATTTTTATTCTGGCAAATGTATCGAAATAAATAAATAAATGCACCAAAAACGTGGTAGTTGTGCGCCTATTTATAAACGACAGTCAAATTACGGTACATTAACCCGCACTCTGACTCCACGCTGCCCTACCTAGATATATTCTTCATTTTTTACCCTGGACATGACAACGGTTGTAGTTCCCGTTTTACATAAAATGGATAATAATACCTGTTCGAAACTTCCAATGAGCTCGCTCGCATCTGTATCACACGACAAAGAGATTACCTTCAATTTTAATTCATTACTTGCATACACATAGAGATAAAAGATTGTTAAAATAAAGTGAAGACATACCTCCAGCGGAACACCAATGATACTAGCAGCCATTTGAGAGATACTCCTCTTTCCGTGATTACGGGGACCGGCTAAGAGAGGAATCCATCGATTGGTGAGACAATTAACCACAGCGAGCAACGTTGATGACTGAGTGGAGATGGGAAGAAGAGAGGAGTCAATAGATGATGATACTAAATAGACACATGAAAACTGACGAATGAGCGAATAAAAACTGGGGGTGTATCATTTTAGAACTCACGTTTTAGAATTGGTCATTTTAGAACTCTCGATGAGTTCTAAAATGTGGGTTATGGACGTGCCGGTGGTGGTACGATTTGTAACTTGGAAAACGTAACCTGCCTTATTGGAAATGTACGACTGAGAACTCTCACTTTGAAACATACATTTTGCAACCTCCATCGAAAAACTCATTTGTTTGAAATAGTATTTTCAGAACCCTCCTATTGAAACTATGCTAATGGAATGATTGAATTGAGAACAGCGATCTTAAAATCTGGGGTATGTAAATCGCGGAATGGAACGTGCGTTTCAAAACCCACGTTTGGGAACCGACGTTTTGGAACCGTGAAACTCAAGTGTAAATAAGCAAAAAATTGAACTTTCTTTGATCACTAACACACTATAAACCCATTACGATATTGTAACTGCTCTAATCTAACTTGTAAACATTTTAAACCGACAAATCAAATCACTTTAGACGATTCTAAATCCTTGGTTCAGAAACGTCGGTTCCCAAACGTGGGTTTCGAAACGCACGTTCCAATCGAAAGGTTGTATGTAAATTGTATGTAAATAGGTTCTCAGACGTGATTTCCAGACAGAGGGTTTTGCATACATTGTTCTCATCTCGAGTTTCCAAAGATCAATTTCCAGAATCGATCGTTCTATTACCATGGTTCCAAACAACCGGTTCTCAGAATAGGATTCCCATCAAATAAGTTTCATTCTCAGAGTTACAAAGCGTACCATCACCGACGTGCCTTACCTCTAATTGTCTGGCATGTCATCTCTATTATTCGTGCAACCTTAGTATAAAATTATGGGAAGTTGAGTCAGTCTAGAACCCACATCTTAGAACTCATCGAGAGTTCTAAAATGACCAGTTCTAAAATGACACACCCTCATAAAATATCGACTCCTTACACTTACGTCTCTCTACCATCAACGGCCCGATTTTCGCTGTCTTCTGTTCAATCGATATTATGGGATGACGAGAATGAGCTTGTATTCCCATAATCTCTTTCAATATAAGTCTTGCTCGTTCTCTTTCCATTTCTACTCGAAGTCTTTTCACGTACACTGTCTCGAATCAGTATCCCACATCCTTACTCTACAATTAATTTATGTAAATCACACAGTAGAAACTAGGAAGGAAAAGTGTGAATAGGCGAACCGAGGAAAACATACACATCCATCGATTGATATCTCTTAGAATGAATGAGAATGGCCCTCCTGTCCAAGAGAATAGGGAACTCATCTTCCCCACTGAGATCACTCGTATAGATCTGAAATTATTTCCCCACTTTTTTTGCATATTCATCAGTATTCTAACACTAACATTAGTGAATCGATTAACGAAACTCTTGGTATTTCGCTCACCTTATCTACTGTCCACTCATTTGTCCGAAGAATGCAACGACGCATCGCAAGTCCGACCCCATTTCTCTCTTTCCTTTGATACACGCCCTGCAATGCCCAATTGAATATTGAATGCATAGAAAAGCAAAAAGAAACAGAGGACACTCTACTCACAACAGATGAGCTATGTTAAGACAATCAGTGGAAAAGATGTTAAGACGAAAAGTTCCACTAATTTTATAATTGTGAAACTACTGACCATTCAGCTAACGATTGGATACTCTTGAGTCTTTGATGGGAGTCGATGAGTGAAGAGTGAGAGATCCAATCACAAGCCATCGCCACTATCGATTCCTCCGTCGTATCATCCTACAGTGGGATGAATGATCAGATAATAAAGCAACTGAATTGCTTACTTTGAGAATAGCATCGAATAGAGGGAAGACGAGTAGAGCAGCCCTATCCTGACAGTATTTCTTACCTCGATCGACTAGTCTATTCCATGATACAATCTCCATTAGGGTGGCGAAAACGGAGCGCGGGTCTCGTTGTTTACGATCTTGCGCGGGTCAGATGCGGGTTGAGCGGATATCTGCTCCCTCTCGTTTTATTGCCCCCACTCCCGCGGATGACCCGCATTTGCGCGGGTCGAGCGCGGGTCGGCGCGGGTCGAGAGGATTTTCTCAGCTCTCGGTGGACCAAATGAGATATTCGATACCCCATTACATTCAGCTCGACTAGCGCAATCGATAGGATATGAACTTGACATAAAAAGTGAAAATTGTCTATTTTCCCTTGTTTATCACCCCTTCTTCCCTCTGCTCCTTATCCATTCCCCCACGTATTCTCATCGGAAGTGAATCTTCCCCTTTTCATGCAAATGAGTAATTTTCTGATAGAACAGCCGAAGCTGAGTCCAATGATACGAAAAACAACATATTTGAACAATTGACAGCTGAGAAAACCGTCTCGACCCGCATTCGACCCGCGCTCGACCCGCGAAAAGCGGGTCGAGTGCGGGTCAAGGGTCGTAAAGCGGATGACCCGCAGAGAGTGAGGCTGTAAACGAGTCTCGCGCGGGTCATCCACAGAAAGTGGTAAACAAGCGCGGATATCCGCAATCCGTTTTTGCCAGCCTAATCTCCATCTTCTTCCATATTACAAGTCTCTCTCTCAATGGGTACAAAACGTCCTCCAATGAATGACCGGTCAGCAAGTTTCTCCCATTCTTCTGTCTCCTCTGAAACAAGTAGCATCTTGCAAAAAATCGATTCAAAGAACAAGGCAAACATATTGAATAACAAAATCAACTCCAACTTTGTAGTTACTTATCCAAGATGTGGTATTTCTTTAGGAAGAATTTTCCAAAACTCACCGATATTTTTTTCCAATTTCTCAGCCATCCTCATCTGTCCAATAGAAAGAGACGAATCCATGAGAGATTCAATATCCAGAATCATCCAGAATCAGTGAAAGTGATTGCACCTTCAATCGCCTTCATACATAAACTATTTGGTCTTTCAAACCTCTGGTCATTTGTCTCTTCTCAATTGATCCGTCTTCTCTCTCAATCTCATACACTCTTCGATACAAATATTCCTCCAAACTTCCACTAAAACATAAGAGATTTGTAACGGCAACAAAAATAACCCACATGGGTGGATAAACCATTCGTTTACCGACAAGTTAGAAATATCATTTATACATACGAATACATATTACATAATTATACATACAACGAAAAAAAATACAAAAAAATATGGCGGGATGGCCGAGTGGGGTAAGGCGCCGCCGGCCATTCGAAGGGTATCGAGTTCAATCCCCCGCCGAAGCAAACCAAGCCTTCTATCCCTCTGGGGTCGGTAAATTGGTAGTGACTTCGGTTGCGGAAGGTAATCCTCCCTTAGAAAGCATTGGACCGCAGGGGATTGTAGTCCGTCTAACAGCTGGCCTTACCAGCGGGTCCCACCTAGTGTTGTCTAACGACTGTAAAATCGCTTGACGTGGCAGTACCTTCACCTTTTTTTACCTTTTACATACGAAAGAAGTGGAAAAGTTTTCTTCGCAAAACAGAAGAGTCCATATAATACAATTCATATCTCATAAGGAATGGGTGTAGTAGGCTAGGAGAATCGGTCGCAAACGAGGAAAGTACAAAAGAAAAGAGTCGCCAAAACATAATTCCTACTTCGTGCGCACAGTGTCATGAATTGCCTACCCTAACCTCGTACGCACGAAAACAAAATTCCGCAACCTTCCTCGCTGGCGCCGATCCTCGCCAATAAGGGTATATATGTGGTATTAAATACAAACAGAATGATATGAATAAAGCAATGGGGGCGGAGCCTGGTTACGGTAGCTCTGCCATGGTTCCTCCCATCCAAAGATCACTATTGATTGAAAGACAGCAGAAGCTGCCTTGTAACGTAACCGAGCCCCGCGCGGTAAAACCGTGTGAGGGCCGGCCACATCCAAAAGACGGTCTTGCCGGGACCGTAGCCGATTAGGTGCCGTCGCGCCCAAGTTTGACTTGGAGGGAGCTGCGAGAGGGGACCTTATAGGCAAGCTGCGCTCTAGACGCGACGGCGTATACTTTACAACTCTGTCTTCTCTGCGTCTCTCAGTCCAGGCACTCTTTCGTACTTGATTCCAAGTTGGGAAATCCAGGTGGGGGTACTGTACTTGATTCCAAGTTGGAAACGCCACTTTGCTTGATTCCAAGTTGGGTTGGCACACCAGAGCAAAGAGATAATCTGTTTCTCCATTCTCACGCTCGTGACGGGCTGTCGACTCTCACCCCCCCCCCCGCTCTCTTCCACCGGCTGGAGAATTCTCGTCCGTCAGCTTGGGCAACTGGATGAGTATCGCCCACACGGTACACTACAAAAGGAGGACCCAGGACGAATCTCATCGTATCAAGTGATCTACCGTCAAGAAAGACCCCCATTCATGAATCCTGCTTCGTGAGTTTGCTCCAAACCACGGTACGTATGTACTTCGGAAATAAGTATGTCATACAATTCATATCTTAGAAGGAAGGGGTGTGGTAGGCTAGGAGGTTCGGCCGCAAACGAGGGAAGTTCAAAAGAAAAGGATTGCCAACAAAAATAATTCCTACTTCGTACGCACTGTCTCATGTTTGCTTAGCCTCGTACGTACGAAAACTAAATTCCGCACTTTCCTCGCTGGCGCCGAACCTCGCCAATAAGGGGATAGTGTGTTATATTTAGGGGTTCCCTCTTCTCTCGCCTCCCACATTTCCACTGTACAGCAATTGATAACTGCCTTTCATTTAATAAATGAACGCAATTAATCAAATGGCAAGAGGTCACGTTCGCTCATGAAAAATGGTATGATTCATGAGCGAACGTGACCCACAGACAACAATGATGTATTCCACGAGGGCTCACGGACCATATAAAATGATGGCCTGTGAAATCCCATTCAAACTTCTCTTCGCGGGCAACACAAATACCGTAGTTACCAATCCGTTTGAGAAATCAGGAGGGAGAGCTCTCCCCCACCCTGCCCATCATAAGTTGGAGGGTAACGGAGAGGGCGCGCCCTAGACGCGCCTGGTGAAAGATAGGCGAGAGAGGGAGCTCTGTCCGGCAGCTCTCTGCCCATTTGCATTGTATGGCGGCGGCGCGTGAGCCCTCATGTATTCTATTTCAAAAGATCAGGAAAAAAGAAACAGAAATTATTCGATGCCGTAAAAGGCAATCCGCCCCCCCCCCCTTCATATCGTCAAGTATCTGCTCTTACCGTACTTCAACAGTATGCACGTTCTCCATCTACATTTGTAATAAATACAACTTCTTTATCCCGAACGAGAAATATTTCAAGTAGCAAGAACATGCGAGATGCATAAAAGTGTGGCAATGGAGGCCTCAGACAACCGGGTGGTGGGGCTGGGTGCAATCACAAACAAAGGAAAAATGGGATAGAAAGAACATTGCCTTTGAGAGACCGGATCAGGAAAAATTGACCCTTTGAAGAGTACGTTACGCACTAACAATACGCTAGCGAAACACTGTAAGCGGATTACAAATATACATGGATTTTTCTGGTAAACTTTTGCGAAGTGAATACAATTCCTAATCAGTTAAGGAAAAACACGGGTTAATTTTCCTGAAAACGATAGCTCGTTAGAGCGCACATAATGTGAAATAAACTATTTTCAACGAGAAAACTTATACAAATTGAAATATCTTCTGGAGCTAAATAAATCAAAGATCTTCCGTAATCTTAGATTACATTAGGTGATATATTCTCTTCCCTCTTCTTCTTCTTCTTTCCCTTCTCAACACTATCAACGATCTGCTTCTTCGGTTGATGATACTCCTCAAACAGTAGCATAGGCAAAACAACTTATATTATTTACTACTTGTTTGATATATCCCTCTCTCTTCTCTCGATACTTACCGTCTTACTGTTCACGAGGAAAAGGGTGTTGCTTCTCTTCTGAACCTTCTCATGATTATTCAATTCATCCAATCGATAGTACTGTATAATTCTACAAGCGTCGATCGTTCCTAGAATCGCCTGTAAATAACGTAGTAGCGGGTAAGTATTTTACAACTAGCGAATTCAAGAGCTAATAAGATACTGTAGTCCATCCCAAAACGTCGAAATTTGCAACTGGTGCATGGAAACTAACGGGAATCCATCCACAATGTTGCTTGCAATCGCCTCGAGATACTGTACAAAGTGAATGTGAGAGCATGTCTGTAATGGGGCACAATTATACCTGTATTTCATTATGAACTCACTTTCGACAGGCAAGCAAACGTCTTTAATGGAGACGGAACCGTACTGAGACCACACCTTCGGCCATCCACAGATCTGGGCATTATTTATTTGTGGAATAGCATTTAGAAAAAAATCAATTCTTCTAACCTTCAATCAATCTCCTACATTTCCCTTGTAGTGCTCGTAGCACATCACACTCAGTCTCTTGCAATACGCGTCGTTAGTCGGGCTGAACTCATCGCATATGATATTGTTCGTATTGCACTGCAATTCGTGTATCATTCCACAACGAACCCCGAGGTAAGGCAGAGAAATCGGAGTGGAACAGAGCGAATGGGATACATAGGCTTCCAAAACCTTCGAAATTAGGTGCAATACGATTTTTCGGAAACAAATTGCCGAAATGTGGGTTGTTTATGTCTTTATCGTATGGCCTTTGTCTCTTGGTAAAAACCAAAATGCCACTCGGACCTTTCCGCTCGTCACATAACGATTCAGCTTCTCATTCCTAGCCATGCACATATCCAGATGTCTCACTATTCTCTTCCATGCACATTCCTCTGCACACACTGGACAAAGTATTACCTGTCAATGAGCATAATTAAGAAAGGCGAGAATGGTAATAATTAACCATGTTCTCTTCTTGCTTAACGCACCTCGGCTCTTTCGATTCCTCATTTTTGATCGTCTGCAAATTCCTTTCTCTATACTATCACGGCCCGTTGGAGAGTCCGGAAAAAACGCCGCGTTGCTCCTAATTCATGCGTTGCGGTCTTTGAGTTCGCCGGAGCGACCTTTTTTCGCTATGTCAAACCGTCGAAATTGAAAATTCGGCAAACTGATATAACTTTGTTTTCATTGCTTATTTATGTTATAGGCTGGTAGATAGAGGCTTAAAGTACTATATGTGAGCAATAATAGAATTTTTAAAGAATTTTAAAATAAATACAAGGACACATGAGCATGTGCAAAATTTTTAGGACTCACGACCTAGAAATGAATAGAAGTCTCTTCGTGACGAAGATTTTGGCAAACAAAAATCTCTAGTGCACGCCCACATACTTGCTTCATAATTGCTAGGTTAGCAATAAACAGCAAACTCAAAGAGACGCGAACAAATGATTGATAATTGTCGTTTTGGACCGATTTCTGAAATTTAGAAAAACGAATAGAACTGAATTCTTTGTGGTACTTGAGCTGCAACAAGTGCACAGAACGATGCAGAACAGATGTGCGAACAAATGTT
>LS515893.1:22730-40630 GCA_900490845.1 Pristionchus japonicus | reverse complement strand
TTGAATTCCCGCCTACCGTGGATTTTCCCTTCGTGTTTACTTTTTGCCAAAGTCGCCTAGTTTTTGGGACTTTTAGTTGTTCGTGTGATCGATTTTCGTTTTTGTTCGTTGTTCTCGTGTTGTAAAGGAAGTAAACTCTTCTATTTTCAACGCGTACGTCTTCCTCGCATCGCATCCACACGGCCGAAGCCGATTATTAGACAACTTTATTGTATCGATAACAAAGATCTCAATCCCTATGCGTGTCTCTCTACTACGAAGTCCAATCGAAAAATGAATTCAATTTTATTTGTGCTCAACAGAAATCGCACGTTTCGCTCCGTTTGAGTTTCACTCCTTCAATAGTACTCCTTTATAACTCTCACTCTCACACCTTTTCGTCAGCCTCAGTTATTTCATTATTATTATTTTTATATTTAAAAAAAATTCTATCGTTTCCAACACAATCAAAATATTCACAATTCGCACACCTCACATAGCTTCACAAAATTGAGAGTTTTCGATATTCGAATCAAGGTAACATGATAATTCTGCTTTACTTATTCACAATTTGTACACTTCACACAATCTGGTGAATTTTCCGATGACTGGGTAATCAGTTGCCATGGACTCCTCCATTCGATCGCTCACAGTAATGATGCACTGGACCACATCTGGAGCCGGAGTTGGGGGGTCGAAGTCAGGGAAATTGTGCTTGATTTGTGATAGTCGATCCTGAAACGGGGAGTGAAGCTATCTGACGATTACGCCAAGTAGCTTGAAACATACAGGGTGTTTCAAAATTACGGAGACTCGCCATCTCGATCATATCTCCTAGGAAAACAGCAACCACGCCCCGTAGCCAGTAAGACGTCTTAGTCCATCATACAAGAATAGCATTATCATATTGGCTTGGGTCTATATCAATCGTCAGTTTAGTTATAGATTTTCAAAGTGAGGTGAGTCTGAAACGCGATTGCCGCATGATCATTCAACTTCGATTGGCTGGTACTTTGAAACCATCATTGATGTGTCCCCAAAATAACTTTGTGTAGACACCTCATGCTTAGAGCTACACAAGAGTATACTTCAATTAAGGGTAGGGCTAAAGTGAGATGTATAAGATTAAATAGAGTGAGCTCATGTGATAAGTCAAAACATTTGAGTTTTGATATTTCGAGGTATTTTGTATGCTGCTTCTCAGTTACAGCGAGCGGTGATTTTACTGGCAGCTATGCTGGTACCACGCATATTTTGCATGATACCTGAACTGGTTATTTTTGCCGATTGAGCCGCCTGTGCAGGAGAAATATAAAAATATACATGTCATTCCATTTTGCATTTCATATTCCCTTCAATTCTTGTATGGCTGTTTGATATTTTGGAAACATGTCCAAAATCAGCGCAAGCTATCAAGGTACCTAAGTAAAAATTCCGAGAAAGATTCGAGATGAAATGATCAGCAAAAAAAATTTTGAGCGCACTCTAGTTGGAGTGGCGGACTTGGAAACCTCCACCTAGCACATGAATAGTTCCAATTTATGATCCATAACATCCGAACGAGAAGATCGATTAAATTACAACCTACAAGAGGAATGGCCCAAGGTCTCCTTGTGAGAATGCTGAACAAGAGAAGAAGCCATTTTGATTCTAGACTTTATAACTAATTTATATGTGAGCATGTAAAAAGTCTCCGTAATTTTGAAACACCCTCTAGAGAATACAGCCTTTTCACAAGATCACACTATTAATGCGTGATTGCTGGAAAACATTGCGAAAATCGATCCACTCACTGCGTTTTTATTCCATTTGTGGAGTAGAAGAGTTCATCTCTTGTAATGGCCTCCGAGTGTAGATCGGAGAAACTGGAATACACGGAGAAATTGACTGATTGAGCGCCAGAAGCAATGCGTGAAAGTGATCAGAATGCGAATGAGCACTAAACTGTGGACAAGCGAAATGAAAGCATCCTTCTCATGAGACCGAGAGCCTTCCTTCTAAATGACGAACAGGGGCGGAGTCAGGTGCGGAGAGTAGAGAGTAAGAGGAACTCTCCTCTCTCAATGTACTCTATCACTTACTGAGAGCTTATCCCCCGTAATTACCTGAGTACGGATGCGAGTTCTCTCATTTCACGCACTCTCTCGACTCTCTGACTACAGGTGGCAAAAAGGAAGAAGTGGCGCACTAGAGAAGCTTACTCTCCGTAATGACTATAACACCCTCATTATCTCTCAACTGGAGCCTAGAGTGCGTAATGAAGACCTACTCTCTACGTAATTACTCCGTTCCATCTAGCCCTGATTGCTGCCTGAAGGATAATTTCTCGTTTCTCTGACCAGCTAGAGGCTGTATCGCGCTCTCTGGAAGCCTACTCTCTACATAATTACATCCCTAGGGATGGCAAGGGAAGAAAAACTCTCCTCCTTTTGCATAATCTCTCACCGGTCAGAGAGGCAAGAGAGCACGCAAAATGAGGAGAGTAATCTCTTCATTTGTCATCTCTACCCCTCACAATTCTTCATCTTTGCGGGAGCGGTGCGCTAATAACAGGCGAGATGAATATGAATGCTTCCAAACAAGTGAAAAGTTGCAATTATTTTGCGACCAGTCTATATCATAATCTTCGAATTCAGCACGCCTCGTGACAAACATTCTAATTGTCGACTGTTGTTTGTCCTTTTCATTATTTCGTATAGTTGAATGATCTGACAAACACCACTAAATTCGAGCATTTATCGTCTCAACACGTATTCACAATACGAGAAGATCATTCTTTCTTTCCTTGTCCATGCAAGCGATGATTGTCAGAGGCTCATAATCTATATCATTCAACCACGTTAACACAGTCTCGACAGTATTTCACCACTTCTTCAGTCTATTATCCGTTACCATCCTACGGGAGAGTATAGGCAGGAGGGATGGAAGGGGCAGGGATAGTATTGGTGTACGGATCATTGAAATAGAAGATGCTGTTCATCGCGATTCATCAATTCGTCGTTGACGAGATGCAGAGTCTGAAGAGTTGCTTGGAAGTCAATTCTTATGAGATAACCTGACAATTACAAAAAGGGTCAAGAAAGGAACTAAGTGAACTCACTTGTCAAAGTTCATTTTGTATTGATGCATTTCTTCTAGTGAGAAAGAAAGAGGCCTCCGAGTGTAGATCGGAGAAACTGGAAACAGCGCTTTTAGAAATCTAACTTGAGAAACGGTGTGAGAATGAGGGATCACGAGATTGTCGGGAAGGCGTGCGCTCTCGACTGGGGCAGCAAATGAAGAGTGAAGACGAGGAGAGCAACTCTGAAAGGGGCGGGACTCAGCGAGAGCGTGTGAGCGAGTGAGATATCGTCAGGGCAACTACGAGTCCCCTTTTCACCGCACTCAGTGGGATATAGAGGCATCTCACTAATACGATATGAAGGCGAATGCCGACGGATCAGGAGGGTATCTAATTAACGAAAAGCGGGATAATGTATGCGCATTTTCTCTTCCACTTAATTGAGCCTCATTAGACTGCTTCAAACTGCTTTCAGCACTATAGTCGATAACTGCTCTGCAACCTGACAAGGACAAAAAAAACCATTATTATTTACTACCGTTACGACGAGCAAGATAATTACAATTCGAGCCTATTACACATTCTTTCGTACTTCTATTTTGTGAACCACACGAGAATGGACGAGGATATTACGACGTATGCGTATTCCAAGTGGATTCCGTCTCAATCGGATCGGACCGAACATTAAGCTGAATATCATTCTGCTTTGTTCCTCTTTGATTTCCTTTAGTTGTCTCTCGAGTGGAGTTCCTGAATTATTTCATGATTTTCCGCATGAAGAAGCTATCTGTGTTTGAACGACGCATGCAAATGGAACATCAACGCACTCAGTTTTTGCTTTGGTTGTGATGAATCCATGTCTTCCGGCTGGAAAGAAGAGACCTCCGAGTATAGATCGGAGAAACTGGAATTCATTTTTGTTATGCACAAACGAACCTGAACTTGCACAAAGTATCGAATTCAACAAAAGCGGACACATGCGATGGTCTGAGCAAGATACAGCGATGAATGGAAAGCTAAAATGAGTGGGGGAGAGCTCGTCAAAGTAGGAAGCATGTATGGAGGCAAGCGATAGATGAGAAAGAGTGAGAGAGATCTCCACGGCAACGGTGACTCTCCTTCTCACAACTCTCTGCAGAGGAGGAAGAGAGACATCTGACTGACAAGAAGAGGTGGAGTCAGAGGCGGAGGTTGAAGGCAATGAGAATAATCTCCATATTCAATCTGATGTCTCGCTTCTCTGACCTCCCGGACACGTAGAGGCGTAAAGCCTACGCTCTGTAATTAGACCTCTCATCTACTCAAGATCAGTTCGTATAGTTCCCGTCGGCCAGAGACGTATTTATCCTCTAATTGAACTCCCATCTACGATACGGCTGTCTGATTGCATGCTTACCTCGAGAGCAGAGCGGTGCCCATAAGTGCACCACCCATCTCCGACCTACTATACAATTCCGAGATTACAAGATCAAGCGTAACTGCTTCCCTAACCATACCAGTCTCTTCATGCTTTCTCCATAATTAGACTCCTCCTCCTAGCGCAGAGTGCCCGACTATACGATGTGGCAATCACAAGATCACGTACTACTACTATCACAGCTGCACGTTTCCTTTCCTACTTCCCCCCTTAATTGCACCTCTCCGGCCTTCTATACAATTTCGAGATTACAAGACCAATCACTCACACTTCGAGCAACCTTCTCCTTTCCTAATACTGATTTATATCAATCAATTCAGCTAAGATGTCAATATGTTTCATGTCCCAATCACTATGTAAGTCGAATAACGCAGGAAGATAGTGATTTCGAATATTTATCGGTACACTTCAACACTTCTCCTTCGATATCACCGACATGCACCAGGATTTTACTATGAAGAACATCGGAAATTTCTAGAAATTTAGCTCTTCATTCACTAGCTTCAGAATTATGAGCTGCGCATTGTTTCGTAATCTGAAATGAATTTTGACTTCTCTTAGCGTTAGCTCTTGAACCTGACCTTTCAGTGAAATTATTGATGAAAATCAATGTCTTCCAAGGGATTGAAGTGAACTCCGAATGTAGGTCGGAGAAACTGCAATGAGATTGAGAACAAGAAGCGATTTCGACGGCTAAGGAAAATGTGAGAAGTATAGTCGCTGTGCGAGTGTGAACGTGCGAAATGTTCAACTTTGAGAGAATCAGGCAGACACTCGAGGAATCGCCAGGAAAGCGACCTGTCTTGCCAAGAGTCTCACTCTATTCAAGTGAGACTGGAGAGAAGCCACGGAAGGGGCGGAGCAAGAAGAAGAGAAGCGCAAATGGAGCAAAGACTCTCCTCGTTCTGCATGCTTTCTCGACTGAATAGCTGCTACGGAATAATCTGGTGATATGCGAAAGAGAGTTGCATTCCATATTCCTCGTTTTCTCATGCAGGTCAGAACGACATGGCTTTCTCGAGAGCTGGGAGAAGCCCGTCGAACACACTTCATTGTTTAATTACCTAATTAATTACTTTCTCCACGCAATCCATACCCCTACCCGATTTCGACCACTTAGAAGAGACCAAACAAAATTTCCTGCCGATACATTTCAGGTATTCACTTGAAATGATCAAATCCGAAAGCTGTCCATTTTTCGTCCACTCAGGCGGATTTGCAAGCGATTACAGTAAAATACCGTTAAATACCGTAAATCGTTCATTTTACTCCCGCTTGACGGTATGGAGGACAAAACACGGAACGGAGTCAACGAACACATCGATAATTTCTTTTGTGCGCTGATTCTTCTTCCTACGAACTGAAATCTTCGCTTCACTCACTCACACAGGTTAGAGAGGCGAAATAGCACGCAAAAAGAGGAGAGTATCTTCTTGACGACAGAGGCTTACGAACGGACGTTCCTCCTGGCAACAGTGGGACGTGGCCTATTCCATCCTCCTCCATTTCCCTCTATTCTCCCCATTTCTGACTATACGATTCGAGCAACTTTTCCTTCCTTGCAGACACTTTTTTTCACTCGCATCCATCTTATGAGCATGTTTCTCTGTTGCAGACGCTGTCTAAACCTGTCCTGTTCCAGTATCCATGTCGCACTCCGACTCCGATCTGGAAAGCGTTGATGGCGACTACTTCGCCCAAGAAGTGGAGAAGCTGACTCGTGTGAATAAGAAATCGTCGAGTGGTGAGTAATCGGGTTCGCATGCTGATCATGAATTTAGGAGGGAAAAAACTCACTCAGTATTAGAGAACTGCCCTTTTTACTGACTTTTAGTTTAGCTGAAGGCTTCTAAGATGAACCATTCTTTGTTGACAATCAAGAAATTTGAAGTTGCAGCTCACTCCGACATCATGGCTCAGATAGACGAGGCGTCGACTGTTGCAGTCAACGAGGACTGGGTTTTCCGTAAGTGAATTCACGTTTTGTGAACCCGGGACTAAGTGTTAGTCAAGGGATGTGTAAACGAATCACTGATAAGAGTTTGAACAAGGCCCTAATCTCAAGATAGGGCCTCATTCAAGCTGATATTTAGCCTGCATTCGTGCCTTCCTTCTGTTGCTGCTCGCGCTACCCATCGCTCAGCTGTACTTCGCATGCAAGTGTGAGTTCCGACTAACTATCTATTTTTTCGACGATTTTGTTCGGGGTAACGACGTCGGCTAAACTCTATTACGTCTTGAATCCAGAAAAAAAATAATATTTGCAGACTTCAAACCCTCGCACGCTGCCGGAACCTACGCTATCTGCGCCATTTCGATCATCTTCGGAGCGTTGCTGATCGCTGCTTGGATTGCAGTGGGAAAGACCCCTGACAACGGCCGTAAACAGAAGGTTGGTTGGACTATTTTAATCTCGAATCTGAATGAGTTGAATATGTGGAGGCGAAATCGATCGAAATATTCCAGGTTGCGTGAGAGGAACAACGACGAATCGTCATCACAACTACAAGCAGTGATAAAACACCTCGAATCGTGTACCGTTGATAAAGTATTATTGATAGCAATTGCACCAAAATGCCGGTATTATCAACCTTTCACGACAATACTAGAACATCATAGTGTTCTGAAACATAACATCCGATCAAAATTTAATAGATCCTCAGCGATGATTCATGATTGATGATGCAATGTTGATTACCGAGACCCGAGACTTCTTCTTCAGAAAAGAAAGCTGTTCTTCTTTTACAAAGTCTAGCGCAGACGAGATAACGCGCGGAATGAGGAGAGTATCTTCTTGGGGGCGAGACAGACTGAGGAACTGCCGTTCCTCCTAGTAACAAGGGGACGTGGCCTATTCCATCCCCTTCCTATTCCCTCTATTTTCCCCATTGTTGGCTATACGGTTGCAGTGGCTATATCCCTTCATTCTTACTCAGTGGCTTTGCGTTGTCCTAAACTTGTCCTGTTCCAGCAACCATGTCTCACTCCGACTCCGATCTGGAAAGCGTTGATGGCGACTACTTCGCTCAGGAAGTGGAGAAGCTGACTCGTGTGAATAAGAAGGCATCCAGTGGTGAGTAATCGGTTTCGTATTCTGATCCTGATCTTGAGGTTAGGAAGGGATGACTTACTCCGTAAAAGAGAACTGCCTGTTACTCTCTTAATTCAGCTGAAGCCTGTGGCCTCAAAAATTAGATGAATGATTCTTTATTGACAACTACGAACTTTTAAGTTGCAGCTCACACCGACATCATGGACTCAATCAACGAGGCGTCGACTACCGCAGTCAACGAGAGCTGGGTTTGCCGTGAGTGAATTCACGCTTTGTGACCCCGTGACTAATTGTTAGTCAAGAGATATGTAAACGAATCCCTGAGTCAGAGTTTGAATGAGGCCCTAGATGATGGGACGTTTAGGAACTCGCGTTTAGGAACCCGAACAAAAATGTCTCCAATTGTTCTGAAACGTACCCCCAACATTGCCAATAATTGTGTTTCGTGGGTTCCTAAACGCGAGTTCCTAAACGTCCTATCACCAGGCTCTAAACTCGAAATAGGGCCTTATTCAAGATGAGAGAGGACGTAATATTTAGCCTTCATTCGTGCCTTCCTTCTGGTTCTGCTCACGCTGCCCGTCGCTCAGTTGGTCTTTGCGTACAAATGTGAGTTCTATCTGTTGATATTAGTCCTCACAGGTCTAAAGGGCAAGAGAACATTTGAAAATTAAGAAGAACGAGATGCTGATTCTAATAGGGGGAAAACCGAGAAGAGTACTTTGAAAAAAAAAATTTGTAGACTTCGAACCCTCGCATGCTGCCGGAACCTACGCTATCTCTGCCATCTCGATCATCTTCGGAGCGTTGCTGATCGCTGCTTGGATAGGAGTGGGAAAGATCTCTGACAACGGCCGTAAAGAGAAGGTTTGTCAATATTTTTATCACGAAATGGTTGATTTGAATGAGTTGGCGGATGAAATGTGAAAAGGCAAACTTAATCGAAGCACTACAGGTGGCGTGAGCTGAAGAACGTCAAATCTTCATCGCTATTACATCCAGTAAAAAGTAAATGCTCGCTTCGTGTAATGTTGATAAAGTATTTGTGCTAAAACAGCGGATTGTTCCCATTATCAAAGCTTTACGACGACAGTAGAACATCAAAGCGTTCTGAAACATAACCACTGATCAAAATTCAGCGGTCTTGCAATATAAAGTATTTTCCTCAGAAAGTATTACCGAGTATTTTCCTCAGAAACGAATTGTCGATAAAAGTCAGTTGTTTATCAGCATCCAAATTAGAATCTACCAAAGGCTTTGCATGATATTCAGAACGGCAATTCAAATATATATTCGCTTATTGCAATGATGCTTTCGACAGACGCACTTCTAGATGCAAGCTTTCCCCACAAACCGTCGTCGTTCGTGGCTCGGGGATTCCCAGTTGTAGTAGTTTGGATAGTAGTAGTTTGAGTCGTGCGGGAACTCGTTTCAGTCGGACACTGCGATGAGTCAGATTAACATAACGCAACTCCACTTTTCGTGTTCTTTTCAAAAAGCGTTCAATTCAAACTCACTTTCTAAGAAAACTGAGCTGTTCGTACCTGGATAGACTCCGGATATGTCCTCTGACGTCAGGTAAAAGTCGTGCTTATGCACTTGTTCAATGTTTCACGACGTTTGATGTTTCTCTTTCATGAGTAGGTCTGGAACCATTGTTGGTATTTCAGATGAAGCGAACATTTTTACCAATAAAATTGGGATTTGAAGTTTTGAAATTTCAATGCAAACGTCTAGAAAATCACCTTTTTTGTCGATAGTTCATTCCAAGAAGTTGTCGTCCTTACGTAGATAGGACAAACTGGAATGAAATAGAGTTGGAATGAAAAATAAAAATGAAAGAGAAGAAGCGCATTATACGAAAGAATACTCAAGGAAAAAATCTTGATTGAATTATCAGCGACAACTTATCGCTTTTATACCGAGCAAGGGAAAACAATGCTCTGGAATTTGTACAGCTCTTTACTACTACCACTGTACGATCTCGATCAAATATTCATTTCAAGGAGTAAACAAACTGTTAGCAAACAGGGAATGCGCGCAGTACAGGTCTCCGCCGTAAGATTACCGATTACGATTGCTTGCTGTGTTTCCCCCATCGACACGAAATCGATTGCAATCAAATTTGATTGAATTCGTTTTGTTAAATGTTTGCTCGAATTCTCTCTGTTTTGCATCCTCAAGTACTCTGCTGTCTCAACTTTGCTTAAAAAATTTCCATAAACTGACGATCTCATACACATTTATCAATTGGCAGTTGTATCTCTCCACTAGCGGCCGCACCTTCAAAACATTCCGAATACAATATAATGCGTAATTACCCGTACTACAATAGTACATTACGAAGATACACAATGCAAAATAACAAAAAGTTACGGGACGGTAATCATAACTGATATTCAAATTTGGGAGCGAGAGACTTGGAGAAAGTTTGACAGCGCATCGGGTTATTGTGGATGTAATACGGGACTAAAGGAAGAAATCAAAGATCAAGTATCATTGAGCGTGGGAGATGCTAAATCGAGAATGGCAGAAGCGACATGAGTGCATGTCCAATGAAGAGATGGAGGTGGATCGTGAGGGACCGCCCAGGGTCTCCGCCGGTTGGTCAATGTACCTGCAAGGATCAATGCTCAATCTTGGGTGTCGTTGCTTTCAGTTCATTATTTGAAAAGAAATGGTCAAGTATCGCCTCCAGTATCGCTTTATTTAGATGGTTTACCTGCACAAGCTACCCCTATCAAGTTAATAAGCGGAACATTACTGAAGTGGAGAGATTGAAACCCACTTGATCCACCGAATGTCGGACGGTATGAAGGGGATGATGTGCTTGGATATGTAGAGATTGTCGATGATGAAAGCTTCCTGGATAGTTTGGGATTTGTGATCAGTATCAGAGATCAAAGACCAACCTCTAAGTTCAAACATCAATCTCAGAGTTCAAATTTCAATGATCAAACTCACTTTGCTGCCCGCTTTCGCTCGCTTCTGCATCAAATTCGCGTAGAGCTCAGAGACGAGAACGACCTAGAATTTTTGTAATAATTTGAGTAAATCAGAGAAAAATGATAAGCAAGTTCGAAGGATTGAGTGAAACGAGGTCAAATGAGTTTCACGGAACTTTTAAATTGCAATACTCCGACAAGCTTCATTGAAACTCATGTTCCCAATGACAGAAATGAGGCAATATTTATATATATATATATATATAATTCACCTTTCCGCCCACCACAGCCAACGCCGATCTCGCATCCTGGATCTTCCTTCCAAAGTAGTGAATCTTCCTGATGTACTGCACTCCGACGAGGTCGATACACATTGTGGTGATGGCGAGACCTTAAAGATCTCGATTTTCTTTGTTTTTCAGCATCATATTGTTCTGAATGCCTCCGGCGTTGGGGCCGCTCTCGTGAACTCTCGATACTTATGGCGCACTTTCTCACTCTAGGTTCAGCATTCTACCCCTTTATCTCTCCGATTCATCAACACTAGTCTAGCTGTACTGCACACAGAACTCTGAATCCATCTACTGTTCGATTCGCATGAACTCAAGTCATAGACTGTTAGCGAGATCAAAGATCAAAGATCAAAGATCACAGGCTCACCGAGAATGATGTACAGCAGGATGATGTACATGTACTCATCTCTTCTCGGCATGAGGTCGCCGAAACCGACCTGAAATGTTTATAGTTTAAACTTGGTATTCATAATATTATCATGGTAGAAGAAAGTGGAGAAATCAAAACTGGCCAACAATCTCAGCAAATGGCTTTATTGTGAAGCATAACCGATTCCATATCTGTCGGATTCGAAACTTACATTGGTTTTCGTGATGATTATCGTGAAACCCGCGCGGTTTTTCATAAAATTCCAACTTCAATTCTGACGTATGTGAGGCGAAATTTTTAGTAGTTCAGGTCATCACTTACTGTGGTCATCGTAATGAAACTCCAGTAGAAAAAGTTCATTTTTTTACTTTCCGATGATATCACGTTTTTGGCAATGCTTCCCCCTCACACAAATTACAACGCTCATACACAATAAAAATCTCCAAAAAAAATACCGTTGTCATCGTAATGAAACTCCAGTAGAAGCTGGTGAAGAAGCTCCACGTCTCCAGCTTGCTCATCAGAATCCCGCCCAGGGCAGTGTAAGCGACGAGGATGAACAGAACCAGGAGGGCCGGGATTCTGAAAAGTCAGTTCATGATCCGCTCACGGCATGAATACAGTAATCCTCAAAAAATATGCTATTATAAGGATGGACTCACTGCAATCCTGAGTCAATGCAAAGAAAACGCGCGCACACCACAAAGGGATTCCGGACAATGAAGTTGGTGAAGCCAAATATGTTTCAGCTTCATCACTTCAATGGTCTAGAGTGCAGATTACGATCAGCTGCACGCTTGCTATCTAATAACTCAATTTATCGTAACGTAGGTGAGACCTACATCGATCCTATTCCTCTTCTATAAAAGCACCGCTGCTCTGCCACAATCTGCATGTCATGGTCTATTCCTGGTTTCGCGCTTCGGTTCAGAGCATATCGAGTCAGTTTGCGGTAGCATCTGGTTACGGTAACGAGAGGATTGCGATAATCGATACCTCTGCTCCTCGACGATCTGCATGTTGTGGTCGATGCCGGCGTGCTGGCAGTGCGTGCACACGTGCTCGCGGCTGGAATTGGCGTGTGCATACTGTGCATTCAGTGCTTACTGATTTGGTTTTATCTTTGTTGATATGAAACTTTGCGCTATTTCCACTGCTTGATTATACCAGAGTAAGTTGATCGGTACGCTTTGACCGGAACCACAGCTCTTATATCAAGCGATAGTTTACAGAGTGACAGCTTTCCACACACAATAATATAGGAAAACATCTTACCGATCACGTTTGTGACTGTGCCTTTGACACAACCAATGCTTCAACTTCAGCCAGTTGCCGTACATCCACACAAGATGCTCCGAGAGGAACTTGCCTGGAAATTTATCATTTCATTATTTATTATTTTGCTTAATTAAGCGTCAATTGCATGCTTCGTAGAACTTTTGCTATTACTGATTGGCCACGCGCTAACTCTTTTTTTCGCAGCGAATTTGTTTGAATGAGCTTCAATCATTTCATATAAACCTTAGCATCCTTTAGGAACAATTAATTGGACAGTCAGTTTTTGAAAAAAAATCACCCGAATCTCACCCAAATCCGCAATGGTCACCAGCGTCAGGGGTATTCCGAACAGCGAAAAGAGAATGCACACCATCCTCCCCACATCCGTGACAGGGACGGGGTTGCCGTAGCCTGGAATTGGATGAGTTATTGTCCTTTTTCAAATGTTGAGTCCCTCTGATCAATCTTGTTGTTCTTACGGATATATCAAGTAGCAGTGCAAAAAGTAACATCATTGAAGACAAAGAGGCCGAAAAGGTATCAAAGATCCTCACCGATAGTCGTCACAACGGTCACCGCAAAGAAGATGGATGTGGAAAA
Source organism: Pristionchus japonicus (assembly GCA_900490845.1). Lineage (NCBI taxonomy): Eukaryota > Metazoa > Nematoda > Chromadorea > Rhabditida > Neodiplogasteridae > Pristionchus > Pristionchus japonicus. The sequence goes on along the minus strand of LS515893.1, from coordinate 27,635 downwards.
GCTCCAGATCTCCTGCGTCGCGTTCTTTTTCACCTGAAATATCGACTTTCTGAATCTCAGAACACATTCGATTTCCAAACTAAGAAGAACCTCTACTGAATCAGTTACTCCGTCTCAGCCGCTGAGTTTGAGCCTAGTGATAGACTATTAAGTCAGAACCAGATCTTGACTGGGTGCCATATTTCGAACTTCGATTTTGGAAGAGAACGCACCTCCGCCGAAGTGAGAAAGTACTTCTCGAAGGCGACGAACAGCGAGTCGGACATGTTGTGCATGTGGGAGAGGGCGGCCTCGTTGATCGCGCCACGGCTGTAGAGATTTTGATTAGCGATGGTTTGGAAATTGCAGAATGAACCACACCATGCGCGTTGATCGCGCCGCGGGTGTAGAGATACTGATTGACGACTTTTTAGAAATAGTAGACACACGCTACCAAACTAATGTACTTATTATCGCGTCACGACTGTGGTAACTTTGATTAGCGAAGATTTTGACAGCGATCCAGTCGAAATTTCAAAAGGCGACGTTTAGGAAATCGCTCCACACGCCACCCCACGCACTTGATCGTGCCATTGTTCGCCAGGGCGACGATCTGCTCGACGAACAGTTCCTGGTTCAGGTAGATCTCGTCGAGCTGAAATGGATCTGTGTTTCGCAATCATCGTTGCGCGAAAATTTTACGGTCTCTTATTTCGCATTGCTCTCGCACCGGTGTGATAGAGCGTGAAAAACAGTGAAAAGCCGTAAAATTTTCGCCCAACCCTGTTCATTATTCGGCATTGTTGGAAGTACAAAAGTTGTTCGACTCAGGGCGAATCTGCTCAGATACGTTTCACGCATCATTCATTTTGAAGTAAGAACGAAAAGGACAGTCTTCGGGCAACTTCGATTCAAAGAAAAAACAAAAATACCAAAAAAGATTTTGTTGTCGGTTTCGAAATTGAATTCGTGCCCGTTTGCCACTGCTCTCACCTGTTTCCTCTTACTCGTCAGTTCGTGCGGCCGCTCGACCGAGTAGAAAACGCTCGCGCCTGTTGATTTTTTGATTAGCGACGTTTCGGAAATCGCACCGTGAACCACACCGCTCACCTATAACTGTGTAGGCGCACGTCAATAGTACGAGTCCGACGTGCGGGAGGATGAGCTTTGCGTACTGTAATGATTGCGTCATCAATGTGTAATCTTTCATGGCAATAAGGTTAACTCCTCTTTTACCCTCAAGTTGCAAAGTTCTAACGAACCAAATGGAATTATGATACTACTTGCTGTCAATGTCCTAATAACCAAAGTAAAAGCAAAAAGGTTGCATCGGCCGGGAATCGAACCCGGGCCGCCCGCGTGGCAGGCGAGCATTCTACCACTGAACCACCGATGCTTGTTGAGGGAGAGCTGGAGCCCACTAGATAACACTCACTCTTCCCCGCGGGCTGCTCCCTCCCTCTATCCACTTTCCCTCTCTTCTCTCTCGCTCATTGCCGCCAAAGTCGACTAATCCAATCCAGCATGCTGGAACGTAGCAGAGAAACAGTTGAGCAACGTTCCCCGTGGAATATCGCGCAACCATTGACAATTTGGCTAATACTACAATGGAAAAATTAGATAATAGATTCAAATCAGAGAACTAACTAACCTTCTTCACTCCTCTCGGTTCGTTCTCCTCCTCCTCATCTTTGCTGTTCTCCTCGCTATTCTGGAGGTCATCCCGACTCTGAATTATGTTAATTAATTAATTAATATCATTAATTTCTTGTCGCTCTACACCTCCGCCATTACCAACATAGAGGCTTTCTACCCACAGAAGCTCATCACCATAAATCAATGTCTAATTGAAAGACGTAATTAGTTCATGTTTGTAACATTTTCCTGCTCTAACAGACGATTTAGAAAGCATCTAGTGACACCAGCTCACCATTAACGATCACGTTGTGATTAATGGACCACTTAGCAATTAGGCGATTAGTTAGTATAGGACTGGCGAACTGGCCCCTCATATCTCCGTCTCTTCAACCTTCCTCCCTCCTCACTTCTTCTCAGTCTTCCAATCTGTCAAAAACAGCGCCCGCAGCGGCTTGAAATATGAGACAGAGTGGAAGTGGAGGTGGAGAGATGAGGAGGCAAGGGACTCTCTCAAGTTCGCATGCTCTCTCGTCAGTTAGACAGGGCGAGAGAGTGTGCGAAACGGAGAGAGTGCGAAGTGAGGACGAAAGAAGCGAGAGAGATTTGTTCCCGAGAGTTCACACGACTGAGGAGGAAGGGGGGGGGGGGTGTTAGTCATAGGTTGGGGTTGAAACAGCACTCTCAGTAGGTCACACGAGGTAGCAGGAAGTCAGCAGGAAATATGCAAACACGCATGCAATATCCACACCAGCGTGAACCTAGAATAGCTGCAAGTCAGATGCCTTCAAGAGTAAGCGACAAAGGTACAAAGCAATTGCGTTACAGCCATGCTGCACGAGCAGCGAGTTCGAAGAATCAAGCGCTTCAGCAAATGCAACGCTTGCAGCAAGCTATCTAGCATTTGGTGTTCAAGCAGCAACAAGCATTCTAACAGCCATCTGCAGCTAGATGTGACGTTAATTTTGCTGCAATTACGACAGGTGCGACCTTATCCATGCTATGAGAGTGCAGCAACTCCTCCGTCTCTCCTTCTCCGTCGGCCCAGTCGGAGAGGAGGCCGCCGTGACGGGACGATGAGGCGTCGATGAAGCCCTCCTAAGGGAGATTTTAACTCATAGAACGTAGAAAATGATAATATTGCAACATAGTGGAGTTCGGAGAAGATATTGACGACCTAATAGCAAAAATAGGAAGGCGTTCTCAAGATGGAATAGGGAGAGAGGAGAAGTGACGGGAGGACGAGGCGTCGACGAAGCCCTCCTAGAGAATGACAGAAAACTGTGAAACGTATAGACCGAAATCATGAAATCGGAACAAAAGGGTCTGGGAGTATAGAAGTGATAACAGTAGCAACGAAGTCTTCGCATGAGAGAAGAAACCAATAGAGCAGCAGCGCAATCTGCCTAGACAGGAGTGATGTGAAAAGTGCAGCCTACGAAATCATAGGGTAGCATCAGCGGAAAGATTCTTTCAGAAACCACCAGCAATCCAATTGAGTGGGTTGAAAATATGAAATCCGAGGCAACGTGCATATTTACAGCACTAATCGAGAGCTGTCACCTCCAGAAATTGCAGCACTAGTTCCCAATTTAGATTCCGGATCGCAAGTTTCACTCAACAATGAGGAAGTGAAAGCGGTGATGAACGCAACTAAATTCTTCGGCGAGACAATAAAGAGAAAGCCTCGAATTCTCGAGGATCGCGATGGTACTTGCAAAAAACTCTATGAAACTTGCTAAACCACATAGAGGAACACCCTAGAGGCATGGAAAGCATCAGAGAACGTTTTTTTTTAATTGTTCAACATACTAGCACTATTTTGATAGGGTATGAGGAAGTGAATCATGCGATCGCAAGGAACACCTTCGTGCTCTGAAGCTTGGGAGGGAAGACCAGAGAAAGAAACGCGCCGGAGAGACGAAAAATTGTCTAATATCCTCGGCAATTCGGAACAATCTATTAGACGAGCGCGGAATGGGAGAAAGAGGAGATGGAGGAGGGGGAACAGAGATGAGAAGGATGAGGGCTCTCTTCATCCCTCTTCAACTCTTTCTTCTTCTGACTGGCGAAGGAGCATGGGAAAAGAGGAGGGAGAAATCAAGATGAGTGAAGGGAGAAGCAGAGAGCAGCAAAAAGAGTGAGAAATCGGTTCAAAGTATGACGATTGAAGTCAGAATTGAAGGGGAAGACAGGTGAGATGAGGACCCCGCCCTCTTCACATGTTCCGATTCTTCAAGCTTTTGATATTTTGAGAAGGGAATCTTCTCAGGTCACCAACAACACTTAGAGCTGGCGTTGGTGTCTCTAACAGTCGACTCAAGTTGCAAGAGAAAGGAATGAATTTCTGAAATATGAAGTACATGCGCTTCACATGTTCCCATTTCCTTAGCGTCGACTAAACTGTCACAGAACAATATGGAAATTATGCAAGAAGATAATTTATAATTTTTCTAAACCTTTGACAAAAAGCGTGCGGCTCTTCACATGTTCCCATTTTGTATCTTCCTCGAATCCCTAAAAGTGAGTGAATCTCTCCCTCTCCACTTCATTCGATTTGAGGGATGCTACATCTCTCACTTCCTCGCAAGTTTAGTGCAGAACGTCAGCAGAAAACGCGCCTAAGCAGAGTTATTTTCAAATTTAATGTGTTTAAAAAATGAGTCTCACAGACGGTTTGTAACACCTAGCAAGGTGGTCGCACTTATTTCGGAAATAGAGACATTGAAAAAAACTAATCCCAGCAAAAACAAGGCTGCAAACGGACTGATTTTTCTCAAATTCAAACAATTTCTGAGGGACAGAAAAAGTCGCCAGTTGAGAGACAGAAATGGGTGCTGAGCGCTCTGCGGGGATGAGTTTCACATTTGAATTACAGGTCCGAACAATGCATCGCATTTCAGTTGAAATGAGCCGCGAACAAAATCAAACAAGAAGATTCAAGGAAAGATTTACAGAAAGAACCCAAAAAGTCGCCAGTTGAGAGACAGAAATGGGTGCTGAAGGCTCTTCTGCTGTGGAGAGAAGTGATGACTGAGTATGTCAGTTACATTTTCGCGCCTCTGAGGAGGAGGAAGAACTATTGCCTGCCTCTCCTCATTTCCATGCTCTATCATCGTCTCTGGCAGTGATGGATCATATCGAATGAGGAGAGGAGGATAAGGAAGAACTATGGTTGGTTTCTGCATAATTCCTAGTCTCTAGTGGTTGCTGACCGGCGAGAGAGTGCGTGAAATGAGGAGAACGCGAGGAGGCTGGAAGGAATCATAAGATAAAGAACAAGTGTGTCCC
>LS515893.1:2995-22630 GCA_900490845.1 Pristionchus japonicus | reverse complement strand
CAAGTAAGAAATTTGAGTTAAAATGAAAACGAAAATCACTGCAAACCATGCTCGGAAACAGAGTGGAAGGTGTGATAGTGCAAGACAGAGACAGAATGAGACATGCAAGGAAGGAAGTGAGGGAGTGCTCATGAATTTGCGAGAGAGGTGTTTGGGGATAGGTGTTCGTTCAATAGGAAAAATCAAGAGTTAATCATTGTGCGAGTAGTTATTGGGATGTAATGGACAGAGTGAAACGTATTGAGACTGTTTCTTTCCGAGCGTAGTTATCCCGAATTCGTTTGATTCTTAGTTCTCAACATCCCTGAATTCATAGTTGTAGTACTCACCCTCCTACTCCTCCGATGGAACGACTCGGGAATGTCCGTGAGACGGTCGTCCATCTCGCGTCGCTCCAGTTCCTGACATACAGATTACAGAGTTATCGGTGCTTTCTCGATTTCTGGCAGACCTCAATACCAGGAGTTTTGTCGCCTAGCTTTCTATTCCGTTGATAGTCGACCAGAGCAAGAAATTTTGATTCATCCACTAGGCAGGCCGGCAACTATAGGGATGGAAATGATAATTTCTCATTTATCAAAACAGTATGCTGTCAGTTGCATTAAGACCAGATGAGCTGCGAGCAACGTATGCGTCAAGTGTCTTCGTCTTTTACGAAATTTGTGAAACACAGCTCCTTCCAATTGGTTGACTGTTCTCCTCTATCCTGATTTTCTCGTGCTGTACTGAATCACTAGTAGTCTTGATCAGTCAATACCGTACCTCCACATCCTCCTCTCCCATCATCGATCCGTGATATCCATGCCATCCCCATCTACTGTATCCCTACCGTATCCCCAATCACATTCGAGGAATCGCTGACTGATTTTTCTTCCCACCTCCTCATCCTCCTCTCCCATCATCGTTCCATGGTATCCATGATACCGTCCGTTCCTTCTCCCCCTTAGTTCCCGATCGATTCTACCTTATCTAACTACCATGCCTCTACTACCGTATCCGTCAACAATCGTAAAGTGAATATAATACCTCCTCATCCTCCTCTCCCATCATCGTTCCATGGTATCCGTGATATCTCCCGTCCCTCCTGTCCATGCGCGGAGTGTCGTCCGCTTGGTTGTAGGAACCTGAAGAAGCAGACTTTTTTTTCATTTGGGAGGACCGATTAGACCCACAGTAGACGGAGTCCCATCGAATCTAACATAATTTCGCAAAAAAATTTTTAGTAGTATTTTAGACTGTGTCGGTTTTGCGGAGTGTCATCCGCCTGGTTATAGAAGACTGTGAAAGGAACGAGCCCTTTCGGGAAGGACCGATCCGATTGGCCGACGGAGCAATAGACGGAAAACCCGTCGAATCTAACATAATTTCGCAAAAACTTTTTGTAGTAATATTTTATGATGCGACAGTTTCGCGGCGTGTCGTCCGCCTGGTTGTACGAACCTGGAATAACTATTATGTAAGGCTCATGGTAAGCCTTTTGATTCGTTCTTGGTTTTCAGATTGCAGATGAATTGTGCAAAGGCATCATTTTTTGGCTTTATTTTGGCCATCGAGACGCATCTTCCTCATAGAAGTTTTCATACATTTCTGTTCGTTCTATTATCTCCTACTCGGCTCAAACGAGGTAACCAATTTGTGAAACATATTTCAGCAATATTAATAGTATTCATGTGTTCTTAATGAACAATTATCAAAATTTCTGGGATCTTGATTACTGTCAATCAGGAAGAACTCTAGCGTTACTGCCCCACCCTTTTCAACCCACGCTCTGGGAGACATTTTCCCCCATCACGACTCCCCGCCTATAACTCTTCCCTCTGTTCTTCCTAATCATTCCCCGAGGGCAGCGCAATTCGCCCCACTTTGCTCGTTTTTCGTCTGACTCTCTCGCTTTCGCGTGCTCTCTCGCTTTCTTTAACAGATATGATAACGCACAAAGTCCGACTACTGCCCGTTTTTCTTCCTTCTCCTTCCCCTCCTCGAGACTTCTTGACCCATTACCCCCGGCTCTCTCGCAGCCACGCGTTCTCTCACAAGCAAAGACGAAGATTCGACTTGCTCAGTTTCCCAAACGGACCCCTGGGGCCAGTTCTGGCGTAATATAGGGAGAACTACAGGAGACTATTTCGGGTTTGCGAGAAGCAAAGTTCGCCAAAGATCATCTGATGCAGTTTTGAACTTCGTGTCATGATTATGTGATGTTATTTCAATCAGCGTTTTTCTTTCTTTCCGAACTCTAGGCTACAGGACTAATTTTCTGTAACATAAACGAAAATGGACTATGAACAAGAAACTGAAGATCAACAGCGATTGTCCTTTCACGTGATAACGGTGAAAGATCAAATGTCAAAGACCAAACATCATAGATCAACGAACCATTGAGCAGAGCATGATGCGGACTGCTGTCTTCGAGGCTCGGATCGGAGTCGACCCTCCTGATAGAGGTCAGAGATCACGCTTGAATCACGCGCACAAACTCCGATGTAAAAATTGATCTAGTATTTTTTCGCAAAGAAACCGAGCGTAAACTAAATAAACTCATCATATTGTTTCTTGAGGAACGAGTGAAACTCATCTCATTCTCTAAACTCGACTAAAAAGAAAACTTCAGGCTGCAAATGTCAAAGATCACCCACTGATTGACAAGCCATTGAAATCAAAAACCAAAGATCAAAGATCAAAGATCACTCACCGATAGCCGGATCTCGAGTGCGCGAGCGTCATCTCCTCCTCCTCGTCGTCGGACGCATCTGGAAGGATGCCAGAATAATTCGAATTCAAAATTCGCGCCATTTCCTCAAAATAATTGCAAAAGTGGTCGTTTTCGTACAGGAGCTGCAACGAGATGGTTTGAGGACCCTCGAGGGTCCAAAACAGCGAAAAACAAGGAAAGTGGATGAAGGCAGTCGTGCGAAAATCGGTTGGAATTTCAGTTGGGTGGAGAATGGTCGGAGCTCTCTCCGTTTCGCGTGCTCTCTCGTTGTCTCTAACTGGTTAGGGATGGAATGGAATTAGAGAGGGTGGGCCACTTTATCTCGGTTGATGATGTTATCCACTGGGCGCGTGAGTGGTTCTTGCCTGGGACAGACGAAAGATCAGTCAGTTCACAATCGTCAAATCCTTCAAGTGAGAAACCTACTGAAACGCTTCCGGAAGTACGCCAAAGCAACTTTACTCAGAGAGTAAATCCAGATTTTCAATTATACCTGCATCGCTGAGCAATGGTAAGTTGTTTCACTAACCAATCAACAACTGCACATCTCCCAAGTAGACTACTGGCCAAGCACGTCTCATCGTTGCGAACTCAGGAAGGACTAATGAATGCCCTCAGGGCATAGACTAGGAACCAAAAAGAGCGCCATTCTCCCCATTCTGTCCACTCCCTCGCTAGGCAGAGATCCGAGCTCTTTCGCTCAGACTAAGGAGACTCATTAGCACTCGTGAAATGGGCTCTATAGTCTGATGGCATAAATGAGGAAGGCGCCTATGGTCTAGTTCAGTGACTACGAAATGCGTGCCTGATTTCCGGCACAAGATAAAAGATCAAAGAAATTCCGACGCTTTTGTCAGTTGCGACAACACTTCAACAAATTAGACGAGATCATTCAGCGGTAATTGTGTTGTGATTGCCAGGGAACCAGGAAGCGATCAATGGAAGAGAGAGATCTCAGAAATCGCGATCTCAGAAATTCAGGGAATTCTGGAAATCGAGGGTCCCGATCGCTTGACAAATGGAGATAAATGGGGCTGCAGCGAGGGATCAACGGGAGAAGAAACAATGATTCTGCTCTCTGCATTTCACGTGTTGTTTCATCAGGCAAGCTGTGCGAGAGAGCGCATGAAATATGGAGAATGAGGAATGAAGTAAACCCTCAGAAGTTCTGGTGCCAACGAGGGATCATGCGAAACTAAGTGAAACGGAGAATCGCCGAGCGAACGAGAAAGCAAAGAAAGTATTAGAGACAAATGCGATTGCGATTCGCCCCTGATAAACAGGAAGAGAAACGCTAGGATGTTCCTGGTTTTCGGGATTCGATTTCACAGAGAAACCACGAGAAAAGAACGAATTGAGAAAAATCAGTTTTTGTTGAAGATTGGGTGAGTCTCACATATGGATGAACAGGAAATGAGAAACGGAGAGTTGATCGTTTGTCGGAATGCACTCGTGACCACACAAATAACCCATCTCACAATTATGAGTACGCGAATGTAGAAGCTCGGCACAGAGAGGATTTCGTGAAATTATCCTTTTGAATGCGATCTCAGCTGTACTAGAACACTATTAAAATATGATAGACTCTGGAAAAAGTTCAAGATCTTACACGAAACACTCGCGCGTCTTCAAACGACAACGGAGTTCAGGTAGTCCTCTGACGCATCTCGAAATTTGCGCGATTTGCGCGGCTTTAGTACAATTTTCGTTCTCAAAATGTAGAAACAGAATGGCACAACAGAGAAAAAGGGCCCTGAAACAGCGTCAAGGAACAAAGGAGTTCGGGTAGTCCTCTGACGCGCCGAACGAGATTAGTTACATGCCTCGCAAAGAGGAGGAAAGAAAGCAGAAGTCGTCACAAAGAGTGACTCTGCTCTCCTCTCCTCGCTCGCTCTCTCACTTCTCTGACTTGCAAGGGAGGGTGCTCGATTAAGAAACCGGGTACTCATAAAAGAGCGACACACTCGCGCTGAGTGGTTGTTAAGCTGAGCGGAGCTGACATTTGGGTAGATCAGGTGAGTTGCTTTGAGCTTCCGTCTAGGCGAAAGGTACAAGAAGGCCTGAGAAAAGAATCAAGAGTAGTGAAAAAGAAAACAAGAAACGACTCTTCTTCGTTATTTCACCTCAATGACCGGTGAAAGAGTGCGGAATTTAAAAATATCACCTCGTACAATCTACTAGTTGCAGCGCTAGACAAGGCACAAATTCACTGCAGTACCGCTGCACCGACTGAGTAGTGAACGCAGACATCTGATACATCTTCCCCTTCATTAACTAATATTCCCAGGAAAAGTTGACTAGGACTTCCTGTTTTGCGATCAAAAATTTCCCTCAACATATGCAAACAAAGTTACTAGGAATAGTCGAAGTCAAGCCCAAATTAGCGAACACTGAGTCAGACAGTGAGTGGACTCTTGAGTAGAGAAGGGAATCCAAGAGGCAAGAGGGGCGAATTGATGCAAATTGAGCCGCGCTCTTGTACAAGAGTGAGAGAGAATGATCGCTCTTGTACAAGAGTGAGAACTCTTGCGCAAGAGTAGAGATGAGAATAGCGTATATTGACCTTTTGAAGTTGTAAATCGTTGTAATTTATCTTGATATTGGCGTTATCAAATAGAATGATCATTCTAGGCTTCTATTGGATGTTTCGCTTCCCACTCTCCCTGTATCGAGATGCGATTGTTCAGAATAAAACCTCAGAAAAGCGTTCCTAGTATGAGTTAGCTTCATTGAGATGACATTGATAGTATTCTTGATCTGGATGGCCAATTCGATCCACTTAAGTCGCACAGGCGGCGTGAAAGGGCGCTATTGGGGATGTGTACTTGGGAATCGATCGTTACCAGTGAATTGAAGGATAGATTAGGCGAAAGAGGTCTCGAATACTATTCTCACTCGATTGTGTGAAAATACCATGGCAATCGGCAAAGATACCATCTTTAAAACCATCGAAAACGTATCATTTCCACCTCAACTCTTGTACAAGAGTTCTCACTCTTGCACAAGAGTTCGTCTCTCCCTCTCCTCTTGCATTCCATCTCATTCCTCGCCGTGCAGAGCGGTTTCTCTTGCTTTTACTCTTGGATTCCTTTCTCTACTCTTGAGTGATGAGCCGACCCAATTTGGTCCAATATTGAGTGGCGCTTCTCAAATTCGTGTTATATTACGCGTCGTCTAAAAGTAGGGGGCGATGTGCCACTCAAAAGTTGACAAGTTGTGTGACACGCCGCACAGACGTGTCAGAATTCGAGCGAGGGCGAGGGCGCTTATTGTTTCGAGCGGAGGCTGCAGAGAAATTTGAGACAAAAACCGCAAAAAATGGCTGAATCACAATAGATAATGCACTAAGTCGACAAGCAATGTTCCTGTCCTCTCGTGACGACAACGATATGTGGCGCCACCGGTAAGGCAGGCTGCTAGACGGAGTCCGAGATACCCTGCTGCCAAATGCTTTCCAGGGTATATGCTATCAAACTACAGTGAATTTCGAAAGTAATTGAAGTTCCTCTACTGAACAACAACAAAGATCCTGACTGAGATTAATGAAGCGAAATTGGAGAGCTTCCGGCAAATTTGAAATACTTTCGAAACAAACAAGTGTCATTAAAGCCGCGTCTGACCCAGACACCAGGCGGACAAATGCCAGAGAACGCTGTGATATTTGGCGCCTAAGCCCATCTGTTCGCTTTCTCCTTACGTCTCAGATTGTTTTTGGCACGTCGAATTCTCTTTCGGTCGCGCAAAGTGTAAAGCCGAACCAATGCGTCAGGAAAATGAATGATGGCAAATGGCTAGTCGAAAAGTGCGCGAACTAGTGCCCATAACAGGGAATTGGAAGAGCAATGAGGCGGAAAGGGCGCAGTAAAATGGCAAAAAGGACTTCGAAAACAGCGAAAAACAGGTAAAATGAGACGGTTTCAGAGATCCGTGGAACAGGGAGAGGTAGGGGAATCGAGGCAGGGGAAGGAAACAAGCAGTGGCCGGAGTTAAGCGACCCCCGATGCTAATTGAATGGACGACGCGAGAGGAGAGACCGCGCGGCGAGAGAAGGACCGTGAAAGGCCCTGCGCGACACTAAAACGTGCGAGTTGTACTAAGCAACCGCTAGTGTCAATGGTTGGACTTCCAATCGTGTATCATCAGCAAGAAACAAATGAGACCAAGGAATTATTCATGGAGTACCGGGGCGACACTAAAACGTGGCAAGCTGGGTGTACTATTTTGTGATTTGGTCTTTGAAACAGAAGATGGGAGTGGCTACCTCAATACTTTTTTTTTCATCGCAGCAAAACGAAACAAAAGAAACAACAATATAGGGAATTCCAGAGTAACGTTTCAGCTATAATTAGATCAGAACTGGATGAATTAAAACTTGTTCTCTGTGAGAGCGGGACGACCTCCTTCAGGGGGTGGCACAATGCTTCAAAGTGGTCGGATTGAGCTCAAATTTGAAATGGGTGGTCCCTATGGGTCGTACATGCATTCTAGAACTTTGCATAATGATCATGCATGATTCATGCAACATTTTTATCTTTCAAGATAACCCCGCATGTGACCCATCATTCGATAGAGCATCAAAAGTTATGCCTACGTTTCGATTTTCATCCTGTTTCATGCATTTTTGACATAGTTAGAGCATGAAACATGATGTTTCATGCAGTTTTTTCAAAACGGAAGCTATGAAGGGGCCGTTAGTCCAGAATGAGTTGATGCTCATTCGATGCGCCTCGGAATTCTCCATCGGATAGAGTTTTTAAATAGGTGGTTTTCGAGCCCCAAAGTAGTCATGCAGCGTGTTTTCTATCATGCAATCGAAGGGTTGGTTCGAATCCGCCTGCCCTCATAAGTTTTTGCCAAGTTTATACACCCTTCTTTTCTTCACAGAACACTAAATTTGACAGTTTTAAGATCATCCATGCTATTTTGAATAATAAAATCATGCATAATCGTCTGGCAAAAACTTATGAGTGCAGGCGGATTCGAACCAACCCTTCGATTGCATGATAGAAAACACGCTGCATGACTACTTTGGGGCTCGAAAACCACCTATTTAAAAATTCTATCCAATGGAGAATTCCAAGGCGCATCGAATGAGCATCAACTCATTCTGGACTAACGGCTCCTTCATAGCTTCCGTTTTGAAAAACTGCATGAAACATCATGTTTCATGCTCTAACTTTGTCAAAAATGCATGAAACAGGATGAAAATCGAAACGTAGGCATAACTTTCGATGCTCTATCGAATGATGGGTCACATGCGGGGTTATCTTGAAAGATAAACATTTTGCATGAATCATGCATGATCATCATGCAAAGTTCTAGAATGCATGTACGACCCATAGGGACCACCCATTTCAAATTTGAGCTCAATCCGACCACTTTGAAGCATTGTGCCACCCCTGTCCCGTTCTTACAGAGAACGCGTTTTAAGAGACCGGATCGGGGAAAATTCACCACCCCCCGGACATTTCCCTAGGGCTAGGATCCAGACCGCCCCACTCACATATGTTGGAGGTCCTTTGACCTTATTTGCAAAAATGATGAAATTCTGGTCCGCGTTGCGCAATGCGGCGCGCCAGGTGCGCGCGAAGTTTGAAAAGTGCATTTTCATATCTTTTCAACCGAACAAGCTAGAATCAAAATTCCTTCTGCATTGTGTTAGGGTTGACGTAAGTGCACAGGAACACTATTGGAATCAATTCTAGGGCGAGTCTGATACCGATTTTGGGTCTCAAAATTTCAGTTTTTTCGAGTTTTCACTACTCACGAGTGGCGTCCGCCACCACAATGTAGGTATAGGAGTGCACCCCATTCCCTCCTGCACCCAACGCACCACATTCGAAAAGATTTGGGAATAGATGTTTTTTGAAAAGTTAATCTGAGTGATTCGAAGTCAGTTTCCGGCGGGCATTATCTGAAATTTCTCATGTGGTCTCTTTGAGAATTCTGAAACAAACCACGCAAATAGTGATCCTAGGCCTTCCTGTGAATTATCATCACCATAGGAGTCGAATCCGCCATCATGAGTTTTTCGACCCATGACCCGGGGTTCATGGTCTCGGAGTGGCCCAACACCATGAACCCGGGGTCATGGTCCAAAATGAGCCCAAAAAGTCATGATGAAGGAACTTCGGATACTGTACACCAATGTGTAGCACACTGACCCAACAATCCACCGTACCCCACATTACCGTAATCTGGCGATCGCGGAATCGTGAACTGACTTTTCAAAACACATTTCCGAAAAAAATTCACAAACTCTTGGTCGAACAAGCTAATATTTATTTTCATGTTGCAGGGTAATAGTAATGATAAGAGTGTGCCGTGTCACTACTCTGCTGAATTGTAGAGCTTGTCTCAATAATAAATAAGAGAATGTGAGAGAAGAATTTCTAAGTGCACCTTGCATGATCAGCGAATTTCAAAAGTATAGCAAAACAGTGGCACGGCACACTCTTATCATTACTATTACCCTGCAGCATGAAAATAAATATTAGCTTGTTTGACCAAGAGTTTGTGAATTTTTTTCGGAAATGTGTTTTGAAAAGTCAGTTCACGATTCTACGATCGCCAGATTACGGTAGTACGGGGTACGGTGGATTGTTGGGCCACTCTACTACACATTGACGTATGGCACCTGAAGATCCTTCATCATGACTTTTCGGGCATATTTTGAACCATGAACCCGGGTTCATGGTATTGGACCACTCTGAGACCATGAACCCCGGGTCATGGGTCGAAAAACTCATGATGGCGGATTCGACTCCTATGGTGATGATAATTCACAGGAAGGCCTAGGATCACTATTTGCGTGGTTTGTTTCAGAATTCTCAAAGAGACGACATGGGAAATTTCAGATAATGCCCGCCGGAAACTGACTTCGAATCACTCAGATTAACTTTTCAAAAAACATCTATTCCCAAATCTTTTCAAATGTAGTGCGTTGGGTGCAGGAGGGTATGGGGTGCACTCCTATACCTACATTGTGGTGGCGGACGCCACTCGTGAGTAGTGAAAACTTGAAAAAACTGAATTTTTGAGACCCAAAATCGGTATCAGACTCGCCCTAGAATTGATTCCAATAGTGTTCCTGTGCACTTACGTCAACCCTAACACAATGCAGAAGGAATTTTGATTCTAGCTTGTTCGGTTGAAAAGATATGAAAATGCACTTTTCAAACTTCGCGCGCACCTGGCGCGCCGCATTGCGCAACGCGGACCAGTATTTCATCATTTTTGCAAATAAGGTCAAAGGATTTTTTTGCAAATAAGGTCAAAGGCAACATATGTGAGTGGGGCGGTCTGGATCCTAGCCCTAGGGAAATGTCCGGAAAGGAGCCGAAATGGTAAATTTTCTCGGAGCCGGTCTCTTAAGAAGAGAACTGAAGAACTGCAGTTAATTTTGGTCAATTCCACTCGGACTAGTGAACGAAAGGAATGAAATAACATGTGCCTAGAGTCTAGCTGCGAAGAATGAGAGAAAAGAAGACGAACAACCTGCCGGCTAGGTGACAGCTTGTGGTTAGTGAGACACATCAAGGCAAATCATAAGCTGTCAAAATGAGTCTCACCAGATTGCATGCTCTCTCATAACGAGAAAGAAGCGAGAAAGTAGGCTCAATGGAAAGAACACTTGACTTATGCAAGTTATCATGAGCTGTAAAAAAGTGAGCTCTCTCAATTGAACGTGTTCTCTCACCGGTCAGAAACAGCGACTCAGCAATGCAGGTAATAACAAATCACTGTGTCATTCCAGTTAGAGATACGAAATAGCAGATGAATCGAGCGGAACACTCGACTGTTAAAAAAACATCACGGCATTACATGATGAATCTTCATTTCGCACACTATATCGCCAATCATAGAACCGAGAGGCCGAGTATAACAGGGAGAATGAGTAACCAAGCCGAGCGGTCAGTTAGACAAATCATCAAGCCTCTCAGTTCCCTCTTCTCCTCCCTCAACCCGCTTCTCATGCTTTTGTTTTCAAGTGTGTCCCTTTTACCCACCAGGATTGGCGAAAAGGAAGGCAACTAACCCATCTACTTTCCTGGTTTGAGTACTCGAAAGTTGCTAATCTATGAAAAGGAAGCTCCGCTTTGGAAGAACAAACCAGAATATCGTTTGAGTCCAAATTAGCGAAATGTGATTTCCAAGAATTGAAACAACGAAAATCAACCATGTTTGCAACAGGGAAGAAAACCAATGCGTTGATCGCAAACATGACAGAAAAGAGCTGTTCTGAATACGGAAACTCTGAAACGCTCGCAACAGGGAAGCTGGAAAGAAGGAGATTCGCTCCTCACTCGCGCAAGTGAACAAGGAAATCGGGCATATCCTGTCATCCTTTCATCTCCTCTCCCTTCACTTCTCCCCTTCTCTCCCCACCTCCCTTCTGCCCTCTTTGCAACTATTCTGATATGAGGACGCATCTCAAAAGCTGTCTGGTTGGCTAGAGTCGACGAGAGATAATGCAAATTTGAGAGAGTCACACACCGAGTCTCAATCTGGAAAAGAGCGCGGCGCTGCGACCATAGGGGCTCAGTGGGATGGGTCCCTGGGGGCCGATTGGAGGGGTGAGAAGAGGGGAGGAAAGAAGAAGAAAAGGAGGAGAGGATGTAGTGACCTCTATGACTCTTGGTTTCGAGAAAACGGCACGTATTGTTCAGGTGCAGAATGGTTGATCATTTTCGAAAGAGAGAACAATGGCCTGTTTTGAGAAATCGAGTGAATGCACGTAACCCCCTTCTCCGAACGTTTGTTCCTTCGAAGATCAGTTAGTGACTACGTGGAAAAACGAAAAAAAACGCAAAACGCATGCTCGCGATCGAAAATTGCCCAAATGAGTTGAAAAGAAGTTGCGAAGTGCCTAGTTGAATAGGAGAGGGAACAGAGTGACCACTGAAGCAGAGGAGGGAAGGAAAAATAATTTATTACGGCTGGAGGGAGTATCTATCGCGCAGAGAAGCTGAGGAGAGGAGAGGTCTAATTCGAATGGGCCAAAAGCCTGGAGCAGTAACACACTACTGCTAAAACATTTGATCAAGACCTTTTACACAAACTTGTTTGTGAGTCCCATGAAACAATAACGAGGGCTCATAAAAGAGTTGTGGAGAACAAAAGTGGTTCATAATCGACAGAGAACAGAAACAAAAGGCTTCATATTTCATGTGAAACCTAATGTTCCGGAAACGATCGCCAGAAAAATCAAGAAGACAAAGAGTAAGAAATGAATTAATGATGATCCTCAGACGATCATAGAGCGATCATATTTCAGCACAATTGCCGTACTCTAACACGGGCCAGAAGTTAGGGGAGTTAATCTCAGCGAGAGAGCGACTCTAAAAAGGCAGAGTCCTGTTAAACGGGGTCCTCCCCCTAACTCTGACTGAAGCATGTTCTCTCGCGATGTCTAGCCGGTGAGAGAGAAGGGGGAAATGGGAGAGTTAGTGCTCCTCCTTGACAGATACAGAGCGAGATAGTGTGCAAAAGTGAGAGAGTGCTCCTTCCAAGGAGGAAGGAAGACACCAATGGGTCATTTGTCAGGCAGAAACTAAGTGCGTTGTCTCAGAGAGTCGCTTCTCCTTCCATCTTTCCTGATTTGGACAGCAGAAGTGTACGAAAAGTTTACGAAGTTTCAGAGGGACATGCCAGGACTGTTTCAACTGGCGATTCGCACTACAGATACACGCCAATGACCCAAGCTTGGTTGAAAAAGTTAAACTCGACAATTCGGATTAGAAAGCAGTGAAACAAAAATTGAAGAGGAAAATAAGAGATACTAAGGATATTTTTCAGAACTCTTCCTCTCCTCACCTCGCTTATCTTTGCAACACTTCTGATGCGATATTCTGAGCTGAGGAAAGAAGAAAAAAGGAAGTGAAACTGAGGATGGCTCTTATCAGATGAAACAATCGCGCCGGCGGGATCGAGCGCGTTTCAGAGCGAAAAAAAGAGAAGAAACGAAGAAAAATGGCTGAGGAGAAACAGTTTTACTTTTTTGCAAGAATGTCCCACAGAGGAATCACATTCTCTGAAACCATGTGTTTATGGTGTCATTGTGAAACAGATAAGAAACAGATCAAATTTTTGAAGGACTAATTTATCTGTGCAGCTATCTTTCTCGAATTGAATTGATTCTTGGAAAGTTATTTAATGAAGGTCCCAAAAGCAATAACGCACTCTGAGTTGTGAACTACACCCATGTTTTTTGATGCCTAAATATGAATTGCCGTCATTCACAGACGAAAATGGAGGAATTGAGCCGGTAGTCCTATTGAAAAGTGCGTTGATCAAAATAACAAATTCTCTGATCTGTCAGAACAACGAAAATGTATAGCTCATGATCGAAAAGTGCGCTGAACGAGGAACGTGGATATCGCTGCAGTACGAGTCGACCATAAAACGAAGTATTTCAATTCCGGGCCCAAAATAGAGTAGTAAAAAAGAGGAAGTGACGAACAGTAGTGGAAGCGGTTCACTTCAAACTCGTCACTACAATTCGTAATTCGAGCGAGAATTTTTTCTGATGCCAACTTAACGGTATCGCCATGCATCAGTTTCTGATTATGTTTAGACTTGAACCTTATAACAGGCTATGTTTTAATTCTACCGAACAAGCATGTAAAAAAGACACACGCTGAGTAGAGTATCGAAAGCGGCAAGTGCGCAGTAAAAATATTTTTTCAGTAACTAAATACAATAATTTTTAAAACTCACCTATGCTCGGCAGGTCCATGCTCACAACGATGCTCGGTCACAATGCTACTAGAAAAGTTCGTGCTATAATAAGCAATACTATCCGAAGCGCGTATTAAAAACTAACCAAAATTACATAATTAACCAATACTCGCTCACCAATACTCGGCAGGTCCATGCTCACAACGATGCTCGGTCTCATCATCGTGTTGTAGTGCGTGGAGAGATGGGAGGGAGGCGAGATCTTGTACGAGTTGAGGGGCGCTGGAAATGAGTAAACTTGAGACAGGAAAAGCGCTAGGTACTGGTTTGGGGCGAAGATTCAGGACTATGGTGCACAGAGTTTTCAGGTAATCAGGCACGATTTTGAACGAGTTGAGCGAAGCTGAAATTCGATGAGCTCGGTGTACTTTTGAATGGTAAGAAAAGAGATACTGAATAGATAGGTTCTGAGTTTCAGGACAAATAGCCTGAGGTGAAGCACGTTTGAATTTACTGCTTTGGGGGACTAAGTGAGAGGGAGGCGAGATCTCGTAGGAGTTGAGGGGCGCTGGAATTTACTGAGATTGAAGCAGGATTCAAATCGTTCTAGTGAGGAGTTGAGAGGTTATTTGTTGGGTTTGAAGCACATCGAAATTTGCAGTCTATATGTTACTACAAGTGGTAGGGTTTGAGATACGCGGCAAAAAAGTAACTGACTGCATGCTTTTTACAATCTAAAATACACAACACTTGAAGTCGAGGATGAAGCAATTTTGCACAAGAATCGTGAAGAGAACTGATTTCGCACAGAATTCGATGGCTTTCGAATAGCGTGAATCTTATCAGATTGCAAAGAATTGAGTGAAATTTCTATGTTACACGATGTTATCGCAAAAAAATCAACCGTTCCGCTTATTATTCCACCCTGTAGATTTTCAGCTATTGATTGCAGGTCTCTCAGACCTTGACTAATGTGATTAGTAGTTTCTAGGGTTCCCTTATTGGAAACGATTCCGGAATTCCAATAACGAGAACAACGCATTATCTCTCCCTCATTCACTTTCCATTAACTCTCCTCGCCCGGTGCGGTGATTTCCAATAGCTTATTGGAATTCCAATAAGGAAAATTCAATCATTTCGGAGTGAGGGGTGAGAGGAGAGCAATACTGTATTTCCAATAGCTTATTGGAATTCCAATAAGAGTTCATTTCCAATAGGCGACCGCCCTCATTTGCGCGCGCTATTGGAAATGGGAGGGGGAGGGAGTCACTTTCCAATAACGAAAACTTTCCAATAAGGGAACCCTAGTAGTTTCCTACGAGATCTATTAGCAATATCCGAGAAGATTGAAATTTTAGGAGTAATCAATAATGGACTAGCGAATTAAATGTTCCGTATTGTTCGCTAAACGCAGTATTATCAAAGCTGAGCATTCGAATTGCACAATATGAAACCACAACCGATGGATAATTTCCAATGTGACCGTAGGCTTTATGAGCAAATAATAAAACCAAACAAATCCACATAGAAATGACCTCTCGAGGAGCAGCTTCCCTGATGCCTGTGATGTTTGGGCGTGGGCAGAACCATGTCCTGAAATGGTTTTTGAAGCTCAAAAAATAACATTTTGCAATTGAAAATGTCAATCACTACCAAAAAATGATGCGAACTTGAGAAAACTGTTAGAAAACTTGATTCCACAAGATTCTCACAGAATAAAGTAAGAAGCGGCTAACCTCTCCGTGCCTTCGAAGACAGTGCTCGACCTTGATTTCGAGCGGAGTGGCCGCCGACTCCGCCCAACGCTTCGCAATTTCGCCTTTTTTATTGTCGAAACGACTCTGGCTCTCTCCGTTTCCCACACTCTCTCGCTCGCTCTGACCACCCAGAGAGCTGGGCCGATCGAGAGGCGGCGCCTCCCTTTTACGGTCGGCCAGCGTCGTCGCTCCTCTTCGCTCGTTAAGACGCAGCATCTAAACGGTCTCTCCATTTCGCGTGCTCTCTCGTCAGATAGAGAAGGCGAGAGAGAGTGCGGAAACAAGAGACGGTAGGCTCTTTCCCAAATTGGAAGACGGGGATAGGACAGTGGAGTTAGTCTAATTGAAATGGCGGCGGCGAGGGTAAAGAGCGACGTTGCGTCACACCTAAGCAATTGGGCAAATTCACGATTGCACCAGGGGCCTTATGCAGGCAATTTGCAATGGAAGAGCATGCACGGAAGAGTTTGCAGCAGTTTATGAGACTACTTTGGGACATGTGACCCAGGATGCAATGAGTTGTTCACGGAATTAAATGTAGAAGAGAAGACTACAGTTTCAAGATCAAGTACGAGTGAGAATAAAAGTGAGATATATTTTCGGCGAATGAATAGAGCAAGCCACTCAAAGTTCGTGTATCTCACTCTCGCTTGTCCCTGAGAAGCTGCCCCTAATCTAATGAAAAATAATGAGCGCTGCCCGAGTGAGAGTGTCAGAAGTGTAAGACAACTATAATAGAGCAGGAGAGTGGGCAGAAATCAGAAGTCATATTTATTCTCCCTAGCTTTCGCCTTGATTCTACGCAACAAAAACTTGCGAAATGTTGACCTCGAGGAGGAAACCCGGGCTATAATAGAGCTTCCGAGCGCATTCTGGCAGAAATCAAAATCAATCCTCATTCTGCCTGTTTTTAGTTCATGTTTCAAGCATGTGCTGAGAAAATAAAGATGTTTCGCTCATATTGGACCCAGAAAAGGAAACAGAGTACGCTTCCGAGCGCACTCTGGCAGAAATCGAGAAGGCGGAAAAGTGGCCGTGTCGGAAGTTCAGGGAGTTTCAAGCTGGGGAAAGCATGTGACACTGCTTGAAAATAGCTCAAAGCTCTCGGAAGGCGACTTGACGCATTTGAATAACGAGGTAATTTTACTTTTTAACTCTCAAATATGGGACAAGTAAAATCAGAACACCGCACAAAGAACAGTCAAGAAGCGTTTGCAGAAGACCTGAACCGGAATTCGGACGTCACAAAAAGACAAATGGCCTGGAACATGGAACGAAAACGTAGATTGCAAGGCAGTAAAGCGCCCTTCTCATTTCGAAGAGAAACGGGCCGAAAGTACTCATTTGGGCGGGTTTCGGGCTCCTTCTCAGCACATTCGTGTTTCAAATAGGGAGAAAGATTATGTGAAGTGCAAATTTCTTTGCAGTTGTACAGAGAGTTAACAAGAAAAGATTTTATTGAGATGATTCGCTTATTTAATTCCCTTCAGTTCGACGTAGTTGCAATGGCGTCGGATTGAATAGGCGGATGGTGCAGTAGTAGTGCGGTCTCGACCGCATCCTAGCATTACTGAAATAAGCTATTAGATCCTTTTTGCAATCTTTATTGCTTTCTCTATCGACTAGTGGGCAGTAAGAAAGAAGAATCTCCACTAGAGCTCGAAATAGGGGTTTTTGTTGTGTGCACGTCTATCATAGGATAGAATAATATCTTCTCTTATCATTCCATTGTTGTGTGCACGTCTATCATAGGATAGAAGAATATCTTCTCTTATCATTCATATCTGCTATAGTATTCTTCTCTGTTCATAACAATTTTTCTAATGTCGGCGAAATTTCAGCTTTCGATTTACTTTCGAGGATTACTTCTTTCTACACAAGAAGACTTGGAGGGCATACACATTTTCGAATTGTAAGTTTTTTTTCGATTTTCGAGCGTGAAACCATATTTTCAGCATTGATATCTCAGCATAACTTTATTTCAACCGTTCTGATCGCTCAAGGAGGAGACTACTAACAAGAAGAAATCATCACATCTCGAACGAATATTCGACTAAGCAAACGATCGTTCACAAAGAAGCGGGGTCAATTGACTGAAAACTTGATCGTATACTCGAAGAGTTCATGAGCTTTTTGGATAAATAATTATAAAAAAATTCCCATTGCGAGTTCTCGGAAATCACAACACATTATAATTCTACGGCCGTCCTTCGACTATTCACTACACATGTTATCTAGATGGTCAGAGAGGCGAAAATGAGGGGGAGTTGAGAGAAGAGAGAAGAGTCGGAATCAACATCTAGATGGGTGGATGGAAAAGTGGGACCACTTAGCGCACCTGCCTGTTATTTTGAGCGAGCGGAGTGAGGAAAACATCACACTCTCCATGATCAATCTGCTGTCTGTCTACGTTCTCTGACCACCTTTTAGCTCGTGTTTTCGTGATTCATAGAGAATCCCTTCCTTTTGCTCTCTTATTTTGGCACTTCATCGTCCTCATTCCCTTCGCTTCTCTCCTTAGTTCGTTATGGTTAATTTGACACCCTGAACTAATTTTGCTCGTCTGCTTCAGTTTCCGACCTACACTCGGATATTCCTTCTTTCCTGATAAAAATGAACCCAGCAGCTACGATAAAACGTAAGAACTGATCTTGTTTGATTCAGTTTTCCTCATGTTACTTGTTGTTTTACAGCTGTGACCTGAAGAACCATGGCCCAACCGCAAGGAAGAACCTCCTATGAACTTTTACGTTGGTGACGACGGGAATGAGGATGGTGAGGGAATTCAACCACACCCACCCCCCAAGCCCTTCGGGTCGGAGAGTGAAACTCAGTTCATTGACTCGGCTGACGCCGTAGCTTATCTCAGTTTCCGTTTCGATCGAGGCATTGTCTGACTCTCTTTTCCCTTCAACACGCATTCTCGTTTGGTGGGATTACCGCAAACCGTGTCGAGAAGGAGGTTACCGAATCGGGCGGTGTCCAATGTTTCGAAATTTGAATTTGAAATGTTCTTTCATTTCAGACAGAATGCTCTCTCCGGCTTGTTCACTGCCATCTCTCTCTCTTTCGTCATATCGATTGTTTATGAATAAAAGAATAGAAAAATGTAACCGCGTGATTTCCTCTTTTTGCATTTTACGTATGGTCATTCATTCATCTAGCGAACCAATGCCTCTCTAACCAGTTAGAGATACGAGAGAGCATAGAATGAGGAGGATGTGTTCTCTTTTGATCACTTTCCGCTTCGTCCTTTCCCAATGGTCATTCGACTCGCGATTCTTTGAGTCAACGCTTTTGTTCTTCCCTTTCATCATGCATCCTTCCTCTAACTTCTTTCAGCACCATACAATCCCCACTGTCAATGACCATCTGTCCTGTTACTCATCCACACTTTGAGTGAAAAAGGATCGTGAAAGCTCCTTTGAATCGGATGTCCATTGATACTCTCTTCCACATTCACTCTTCTTCTTCTAACTTCTTTCATCATCGCTCTACCCTGTTACTCATCCCCATTGTGAGGGGGGAAATCGTATCTCCTTCTCTCTATCTTTTGACCTCTCGAACTCCTATTCTCCTCCTATCTCTAACTTCTTTTACATCCGCCCCTTTTCAATTACCAACAGTACATGAACTCATTGAGTGAGGGAAGAGATAGGGAGAGGCCGTGTATCTTTTCCCCTCTTTTGACTTTTCGTTCCTGCTTCGTTTTTCCTTCATTCATCCTCTCGCGCTCCTCGACCGAAGTCGTTCTTTGGTCTTTGTTTCAATCCCGATTATTCTTATGTCTCCATTCACTTCAGTGTCCTACCTACACTCGGATATTTCTTCTTTCTGCACAAGAACGCGATGAAACACAACTTATAAAAGTTAGATTTCATTTGTTCCTACTACTTTTTCTTTCCGAACTCCATAGCGAATAGCCATTGTGACTCAATCGTTTAGCCATTGTGGCGTTAGTTGAGTAGAAATACGAATATAAATGTTCTGCCAAATATAATCTAGCAATATTCTAGAAACACTACCACCATGCTAAGAACTCTGACTGTCACTCTCACCCTACACGCAATGCTCGAGGGCTTGGCGATAGGATTTCAGGTACGATCACTACAGTAACTTTATTGATCGATCACGTTCTGTACAGAAGTCCCGTGAGAGAGATGACTGTTAGGTTGTTTACTTGTGATGAAATGTGAACGAAACTCAATAAAGAAGAGAAAAGTTCATTAATTTACAAGGCACAAGGTAAACGGGCGATGACTAAACTACGGCAAAACTGGGGAAGGGCCGTGACCAACCTTTGGTG
Source organism: Pristionchus japonicus (assembly GCA_900490845.1). Lineage (NCBI taxonomy): Eukaryota > Metazoa > Nematoda > Chromadorea > Rhabditida > Neodiplogasteridae > Pristionchus > Pristionchus japonicus. The sequence continues at coordinate 3,174 of LS515893.1, read as the reverse complement.
ACTCTTGCGAGTGACGCGGGTATAATCGACGGCGAAGAGACGACTCTCGAAGTTCCCACGTAGTGGGCGACTGTCGGAGAGTGACGAGGGGAGAGGCGACTCAGCTGGGGAGTGCCCTGGAAGGGTGAAGTGGGGAGAGGTCACGCCACAACACGTAATAATGACGAAAATCAGAGGAT